>WAAB01025170.1:1592-12716 GCA_013389865.1 Piaya cayana
CTGTGTTCAGTTTTGGGCCCCTCATCACAAGAAAGACACTGAGGGCCTGCAGCATGTTCAAAGACATGAGGTGAGGGGACTGGAGAACAATGAGGAGCGGCTGAGAGAGCCTTGGTTTTTAAGCCTGGAGAAGAGGAGGCTGAGGGGAGATCTTATCACTGTCTACAAGAGCCTGAAAGGAGGTTGTAGTGAGGTGGGTCTTTTTTCCCAAGTGATAGGTGACAGGATGAGAAGGAATGGCCTCAAGGTGTACCAGGGCAGGTTCAGATTAGACATTATGAAAAATTCCGTCACTGAAAGGGCTTTTGGGCACTGGCAGTGGCTGCCCAGGGAGGTGGTGGAGTCCCCAACCCTGGAAGTATTTAAAAGATGGGGAGATTAGGTGCTTAAGGACCTGGTTTAGTAGTGGATGGCTACAGTTGGACTTGATCTCAAAAGTCTCTTCCAACCAAGTGATTCTGTGACAATGTTTCCGAGTTTTTATTTTCTTTTTCCGGGTTCTTTCCATACTCTTCACAGCACTTTATGAAAGGAAATGTATATCAATGTGTAGAGGAAAGGAAGTACCTGGAACAGACTACAGTATATCAGGAACAATAAAAGCTATATTATATAAAGATTACAATTTCCCCTTCCCCAGATACCTTTATGAATGGAAGTCAAACACGCGCTGACCTTTTTTTGCTATTACATCACTCAAAAAACACATCTGCTGGGCTGCCTGCAATCATCACAAAGGGCTTTTGTTATGTTTTTCTTTAAAAAAAGACAATACAACGTACTTTTTCCTTAACCTCATCTAGAAGTGTTTTTCTTGGAAATGTTCCTAATAACTCCTCCTGAGGCAAGCACTAAATACACAGCATTTCAGACTGATAACTGTGCAAAAGTTAACAGGACTGTCAACAAGTTCCCAATGCATAAGATGGCAGAAACTTTGCAATGAGCATCACTACTATTCCTATTTTCAACAGCAATTAATGCAATAGCTCTTTCAGTTTCCCAAACTAGCCTTCTCACCTACATAAATTAAGAATTGTGAAGGATAATTATTAAGGTTCCTATTTTTATGATTAACGTATTAGATAACCTGCATCCTAGTCTTTCTATGACATTTTCATTATCACCATGTTAGCTCACACTTAATAACTGAGTAGATTTTATGACATCAGGGCCTCATCGACTTTTCTTTTAATTCATATTCAAACATACTCAAGGCTCAAGTACTTTCTAACTTATAAATGAAAATACCTGGATACAGAAATCAGAGAAGCATAAAATCACTTGGTTAGAAAACACTTTTGAGATCATCATGTCCAACCGCACCTGCCCACTACTGAATCAGATCTCAGTACCTCATCTACCTGTCTTTTAAACACCTTCAGGGATGGCGACTCAATCACCACCCCAGGCAGCCTCTGCCAGTGCCCAAGAACCCTTTTGGTGAAGAAATTTTTTCCTCATGTCTAATCTGAACCTCCTCTCATGCAGCTTGAGGCCATTCCCTCTCGTCCTATCACCTGTCCCTTGGGAGAAGAGACCAACACCCAGCTCTCTACAACCTCCTTTCAGGCAGCTGTAGACCATGATAAGGTGTCCCCTCAGCCTCCTTTTCTCCAGGCTAAACAACCGAGGTTCCTCAGCCGCTCCTCATAACACTTGTTCTCCAGCCCCTTCACCAGTAAAGTACGAGTATCCTCCATAAAGCAAGAAGTCTTTGCTAGTCACCTTCAACTTTCCCACCAACACAGATGGCACATGTTTCACGGTTCACTACACATACTTTTCAGTTTCCATTTTCAATGACTTCAAGACAAGACTTTGTGTAGCCATAGAGAATTCTGGATGCTGCCAATCTGACAAAGTTCTCCTGTGAGGAAAGTCAGAAGAGAGCACTTGATGTTTCTAAAGAAGCTGGATATTTACATGCACTGAACTATCTGAAAACACCAGGAGAAATCAGAGCTATGCGTATGCTGAACACAGAATGGCAGAAGTCATTTTGACTCATACGAAGAGGCAGAGCTTCAGTGACTGAACTGATCCACTATGCTGCCTGCTCGTAGAGGAATAAACAAAGNAGGCCCTGGCCCAGGTTGCCCAGCGAAGCTGTGGCTGCCCCATCCCTGGAGGTGTTCAAGGCCAGTTCAAGGGACCTTAAGGATCATCCAGTTCCAAACCCCCTGCAATGGGCAGGGACACCTCCCACTAGATCAGGGTGATCAAGGTCCCATCCAACCCAAACCATTCTATGATTCTATGGTTACTCCTGCTCGTTCATGAAGTCCCACAACACGCTTCACAACTATTTCACATGTGCACTCCATAGCATTTGTGCTTCTCAGGCTCCAAATCAAGATGCGTTATAATACAGTGACTATACTTCATGTTCAGTTTTAATCTTCCCTTAATCTAATTTGTGCTGAAAGTCCAAAATCCAAGTTGAAGTGCATGGCTAGAACGTAACCCCCTCTGCAGAACAGACGGTGATCATGAATTACACAGAGCTTTTAGGAGGCTGCACTCCTCCCTCTCTCTCTCATTTCACCGCTAGGATCCCTTTGTTTGCTAAAATAGGTCAGTGCTCATAAATATATCCCTCCAGGGCTGGCTGCCTCACATGACCACAGCAGCCAACTATAAGGAAAATGAATGCTAAGATGGAAGCAGCCGATTCGCACAACTTTCGTGAGGCACGGAGAACTGAAATAGCACAGAGACCACTCCATATGGGAAGGGACTACAAGATGAGTCAGAAGAAAAAAAAAAGAATGTGTGTTTCCAATCTCAGAGCTTCTGCAATCCTGAAATAGACTGTGACAGGATCTGGGAGTATCTAGGTGCACAGAAGTAGTGTTTTCAGAGGATGATAAGTTGGGGATGCTATGATCCTGGTCAATACAACATGATCTCCATCTCCTATCATAATTCAGTCTGGTTAACAGCTCTGTGCCATTGTTAACATCCTCTGTAGATGTGCAGCACATGCATCCTTTCCTAGTTATACTGACAAGGCTGCCAGTTGTTTTTTTGAAGCGGTCTTTTCTGGAAGAAGTGGAGTGACAGCAATTGCAGTCTTAACCAGCTGAAAGCCTTTTCAGAGAAGACAAAAGATTCACTTCAGTATCCCACCCAGGTACGTACAGAAACTGAAAGAGAACAAGTGATATTATGATGTCTTAGGATCAAGGCCTTACTCCTATGCCTCTAAAACAAAGAACAATTTGCCATTCACTAGTAAAAAAAAAAAAAATCTTTTAAAGGGAACTGAAATCTAATGTCTGGCTTCAGATCAAAGGCAACAGCTCAACAGGAAACCCACTGTGTTGAAGATGACAACTGGTGAAAGGAACTCTCTTTACCAACACTTTTTTCAGGTCCTTTGTTGCTTTAAAAAAAGAAAAAATGCATTCTCTACCTTCACTAAATGAAATCTTTATATGATCTAACACTGGACACAGAATTCCTTCCAGCATTCAAGATACTGAGCTTGGCTCCTCAGTTAGAGGCTGGCAGGATTTCGTAGCCGAGGTGTAGTGCCACACAAATCAAACTCCACCATTTACAAGGTCCAGCTCATTAAAGAATTGCAACAACCATCATTATGCAGCTCACACTAACGAGGTGCACCAGATCTCTGCTGGCTCTGCACTTTGCAAGATTAGGTTTATTTGTGCTAACACCTCACTTTAAAAATCGGGCTTCAAACTTTGAGTAAAGCCTCACCAATTTTCAGCTGAATTACCTACTTATGTATGCAGTACTGCAGGAAAGTTNAAGAAATTCTTCCTTATGTCTAGTCTAAATTCACCCCTCTCCAGTTTACACCCGTTGGCCTCAGTCCTATCACCACAAGCCTTTGTAAACAGTCCCTCTTCAGCTTTCCTGTAGCCCCTTCAGGTACTGGAAGATCACTGTAAGATCTCCTCGGAGCCTTCTCTTCTCCAGGCTGAACAACCCCAACTCTCTCAGCCTGTCAATACACTGACAAGTATGCAAACCAGCTCTGGAGAAGATAATTCTAGTTCAAAGTATTACATGGGATTCTCCTTTACTCAAATTATTTTAGCCAATTACTTTACTAGATAGAAAACAACCAGCTGTGATGGTAATGACAAAAGGAGTCCTACTGTGAAACAGATGAGCCTCACGCAGGAAACACTTCTTCTATCTGTGCATTAAAAATGAAGTTGTCATTTCAAATGAGATAAACAGGAATCTCTACCAACAAGCTGGTTTTCTCTTTCATAAACGTCAGTCCTGGGTAGCTGAGGGGAAAGCATTGTGCCGTGTAGTCCCTGTTATCACGTAAACGTCTGGACTTTTGTGACACTGAAGTCGTTGGTGTGTAAGCTAAGGGGCACAAATCAGTTTTCATGTATATCGTATGGTAAAAGTGGGAACAATATCAAGGTATCTACTATCCTTCAAAAAGAGGACCTGAAGGGGGTGTACAAGAAAGCTGAGGAGGGACTTTTACAAAGGCATAGAGTGATAGGACAAAGGGAATGGGTATAAACTGGAGAGGGGCAGATTTAGACTAGGCATTAGGAAGACCTTCTTCACCATGAGGGTGGTGAGGCCCTGGCCCAGGTTTCCCAGGGAAGCTGTGGCTGGCCCATCCCTGGAGGTGTTCAAAGCCAGGTTGGATGGGGCTTGGGCACCTGATCCAGTGGGAGGTGTCCCTGCCCATGGCAGGGGGTGGAACTGGATGAACTTTAAGGTCTCTTCCACCCCAAACTATTCTACGTTTCTATAATTCTATGAAAACAAAGTGTGAAAAGTCTTTTCAGAAGAACTGAAAAGTGTAGTAACCTTAGGTCAACAGGTTTATGGAGAATTTTCAGAAAATATAATAGTGGAAAACGACAACTGCCAAAATACACTGGCACACGAGTTCCTCAGGATGTTATTGAATCATATCACTATGTTACCTTCTGCTTTTGTGTAGATCGAGATGTTTCCGTTTACCAAGCCAGCAAACAAGTATTGAGACATATACGTTAAGCTCATGACAGTTGATTTTTCAGGAGTGAAGAAGTGCTGAAGTCGAATTTTCTTTGAGCCTTGGCAACTTTTGTACACAGAAATGCTATAAAAAGCGAAAAAACCACAAACCTGTGAAATTATGTTTTATTTAGGTCTTATTAAAATATGCACAAAAGAAGTTTAGCACAAAATATTGGAGGGAAAAAGACTTTCTCCTTCATAAGAAGATGCGTACAGAAAGGAGTATCTTGATCCTCCAAAATATCTGTGTAGATCATCTGCAATTACTTAACATTGACACATGAGAGCACTTTTCATATTATCTTGTCTGAAGAAACAAGAACAAAGGTTCATAATAATAATTCTACTCAAAGTCCTTATTATGAGCCTACCCAAAACTTTTTATCAGTTTAAAAAATTATGGATTAGCTATTGCCTTGAGAACTAGGGAAAAGAGAAGAAAAACTCACTTACACTTAAAATTCCCACCACTCCTATAGATCATTACCATGGGTATGTCACACTTCACAAACAAAGCTAATCAGCACAAGGAGAAATTGGAATTTCTGGAAACACAGCATTTTCCTTGGATAATTTTTTTCTCCTTCATTTTTACTGGTTAGAAAGCCCTGTAAAAGTCCTATCTTATAGCTAGTGGGGGCATTAAAGTAAGCGATGACAAGAGCTACTTCCTTACTGACTTGTGAGTTTACAAAAAGTAACTTTGTTCTTCAATATATATTAAGTGATGACTCAGTTGGAACAGAACAAAATAATTAATGTCAATAGTAAACAGCAGTCTTATTTATTTGTATTATCACACTGTAGATGGTTAATGGGTTCCTCACTTAACACTGTCGTTCTGAAAATTTTCCTACACTAAACGATTAGGTTGTAACATTACAAAAGTAATATAGGTATTTTTCAGGCATGATGCATGATGAATTAATTCTCTTTCAAAGATAATTGTTATTTTAACTTCATACTCTACAAAGTATATTTTAAAATCATGTGGAGTGTGTATTTTTTTCCTTGATTTAGATAGAAAGGATAAGGTCACAGGGTATCAATGGATACTTTTTTAAAAAGAAAACATCTTGTAAGTATCACCCTATTTTGCTATAGAGTAGTAAATGTGATCAATATATCAAACACATTGCATGAAAAATGAGAATCACCTTCCTTCCTCCATGCCAAGGCAAATCGTGGGCACATTAGAAGCTTTTGCAAGTGCATTTTCAGAGTCGAGAGCCTTATTTTGCTCTTTCAGCTTCTCCTCCTCTGGTATGTAGACCATGCAGAGAATTCGCGATTCCACATTGAAGCACTCAATAACTTTGGGGCCGGAGCTTTGAAATGAGACTATTGCAATCTGGCCCATCTGATTAGTGCAACTTCCAATCTGAATTGGAAAGATGAAAGAAAAAGGGGAAAAAAAAAAAAAAGACCAAGACTGATACCTGTCTCCAGGAAGATCAGCATTAACAAGAAGGAATGAGAGGAAAGTTAATTGAAGAGGGCAGCTCTTCACATGTGAATATGAGTTTTCATGCACTAACACATAAACAAGAAAATAATTCAGCACTAATACAATAGATTTCAAAACATTATATACACAAAATTCCCTTGTATACTCACAAAAATATTCTTGTTTGAAAGGAGGAATGTTATGACCTATTTTGATGTATGACTTACATGCATAATGTAATGCAATTATGATAAATATCTGTGGAATAGTTTATTTTAATAATCATTGTTCAAAATTATCTCATATTCTTTTAAAATTCCTCCTTAATATTCTTTATAAATGCTCTGTCCTACCAGAAGGAGCATTATTAGATTATTAATCTTATCCTTTTTGCTGATACAGAATTTTAAACTCCTCCCTGACCCAGAACTAAATGCCATCAGTATGTCCAGAAATCTGTACATTCTAGGGATCTCAGGAGATTAAAAAAAATATTTTAGCAGAGCAACGATATGAGGTTTTGTACATAGAAAAGAAAAAGAAAGAACATTTTGTGGTAGCAGGAGGACTTCATTGCCATATATTGAGATGAGTGCTTACAAACAGCAAGGAAAAAAAAGAAATTATATGAGTCACATTGAAAAAGACCACTGGCAAAAGCTATTCCTAACTTCCACTTTTAATTCACAAGGGCTCCCTTAAAATTTCAGTCTTCTAGTAACAAGAAAAGCTACTGAAATCATTACTGAAATCATTTTTATTTAAAGTATTGGCTATCTCACTTTGTCTGCTGGAAAATATGCATATTTGGTGTCACAGCAATATGCCAGGATAGTTTATTTCCCACATACAGGCTTAAACAGATTAGTCATGGCGACAGCAGTTTTAAATTACAGAAACAGACAACAGGACAGAGTGAGCTCATATGGGTTTGAGCAGCCCTCATTATAAATTAGCACATATTTCACTTCTGAATGGGCTTAGTACTTTGGAATTTGTTCTGTACCACGCTAACAAATCACAAACACCTAAGTGCCATCCTGTAAAGGATGCATGGACAAAATCACTACTGTCCTTTGCAGAAGTCCATCTTAAAGCAAACAAAAAAAACCCCCCACCAATCGAAATTTATTTGGGTTCCATAATTTGCTCAGAGTCACAAAAGCCAATGCAGAGAAACAGAGGAAAACCCCTTTCAAAAACTACGCTTACCCAAAGGAAACCATGTTCCATGGCACAGGAATCTGACTCTGTTTCACCGGAAAGGTACGGCTCAGGATTATAAGCAGCACATTCAATCTACAAACAAAGGAAATCAGAGCCGTTAACATATTAAAAAGATATGCCCGGTTCTGCCTAATTTAATCAGTAATTAAAGTATTTCAGGATATCAAAGAATCACAGAAGGCAAGAAGCCAGTTTAGTCCTTCCAGCTTCCCGTGGGCAGGGTCAGCTGCAGGTGTGTTATTTCAGATTCCTTATCTACTCTTGCAGACATTAAAAGCAAAAGACTGCAAAGTTTTTAGCCAATCTGCTCAAATGCTTCAGGATCTTTATTAGGTTTCTCCAAACACTCAATCTAACATCATCCCTGCTGCAATCATTAGTCTGTTACTTCTCAACTCAGCCACCGAGTACCTCCCTTCTTCTGTGCCCTTTTACATATAACGCTGATATATCATAGAATCATAGAATCACCAGGTTGGAAGAGACCCACCGGATCATCAAGTCCAACCGTTCCTATCGAACACTCAAGCATGTCCCTCAGGACCTCGTCTACCCGTGCCTTAAACACCTCCAGGGAAGGTGNCTCTCTCATGACCCTGCCTGAGTCTCCTCTTCATTAGGCTAAATTAACATTATTACTTAATTATTTTTTTAAATGAAAATAATCGATTTTGTATTCCTTTTTTAAATTCTTGATTATCAATTTTCCAACTCACATCCCTACAGCAAATACATCAGCTCCATATATTTGAAAGTGGAAAACCTTCCCGCCTGAACACGCTATTCTAGCAGCACTACCTCATGATTGCCTCTTCTGACACCTGTTTGTACGCATAGCCCATTGATAACTTGTTGGTTTTAACAATATTACATTCCTAACCAATCCTTCGCTTGCTGGTCTATTAAAAATTACTTTCACAGGCATTCTGCTCAACCACCTCCTCAATCTGTACTTGTGAAGGGCTCAATTTCTGCCTGAGCATATTATGTGTCTGTCCTACTGGCTGTCATCCCCCGCCACAAACTATTTCTCCAGATGCTTTACTCATTTTGCATGTTAATGCTATCATCCGTAATACTCCTACTCCCTCCCAACTTCACGTCATCACGTTACTGCCAGTACATTAATAACCATGGTCATGATTTTATCTTGCAGGCCATTTAACAAAAACCTGAAAGCTACAGCAGACTCAAGATCAACACTGAAGTTCATCCCAACTCTGAAAATCATTCAAGAACGAAGGCTCTGAAAACAGGAATTTTTATGAGCAGTCACGGATTTCTGATTTACCTAATACCCGTGGCAGAGCTCCCTAAAGCTCATGTAAACACTTTAAAACACACACAAGCAATTTATAACTGTGTAGAGAAGAAAAAGGCTTCTGATGAGGTGTGATACTACATTTTTAACAAGATTCTCTATACTTCACTAATGTTCTTGGAATGTACACTAATACTATGTAATAATATTACTACTCTATTATAGCACTAATGTTCTTGTCTCAGACATGAATGTTATTGAGATTATATTGCAGTACTAGATAATCTGATTAGTATTAACTTTGAAAACTTCACTATAACCTGGCAATATTACCAGCACCACCTCCCAACAGTGAATAATTTAAAACAAAAAGGAAACTAGCAGAGAGTTCTAATCACCAAGTGATTAGCAGTAGTAAAAATAATGTTATGCATTCATCAAAGCATTTTTCTATAAGGATAAAAAATGGAAACTGGCAGTTGAGAAAAAGAGGTATCCATGCCTGTCTCAGCGTGTCTCATTTAACACATGCTGCACCTATCTACTCATAGTGGTGATTTACAGTAGCTGTGACAGCTAAATCCATCACTGGGGAAAGACAAGACAGCCTGTACGCTGGATATTTGTTGGGCTGCTTGTTTTATCTCTGTGTTACCTTGCATCTTAGTCAAAAAGGATGGTGCTTTTCCATAGTTAAACTCTGGTAGTTTCAGTCTCAGTCTTGACAAGAAGCTCTTTGCCTGAGGTCTCTTCTCACCCCAAGCTGTGGTTGTGATACCCAACTGAAAACCATCAATAATATTAATATTATCTTTTCCAGCAACAGTGAAGACTTAGGAGTGTCAGGCACGACAGCTGGGCTCACACCCACGTTACCTTTAGGAGCTGCAAAGCTCAGGCAAACACTGCCACACAGTGTTCTCTTGAGGTGAATGAGGCAAAGGCCACCAGCCAACTGGATGGGACACAGACATTCCTTTCCTTTCAAAACACGCAGATCCTATTGTAACTTGATGGCATGACCTTCAAGGCTCCTGGCATGGATCTACAGGACTTACAAAGGCATGGGCTCTAAGGAAACATGAATATTTTCAATTTTTGCATAAAATTAAATTAGCGTGGTGGTAGCACCAGCAGTGACTTTGGAAAGCCCTCAATACATCCCTCAATACAGCTGACTGTTCAGCAAGACAAGAATGATGATGGTTGTGTGGGAGACTGGAGGCTTCCAGCAGCTCTGTCTGTAAACCAGTACTATAGCAGTCATAGAATCATGGAATGGTTTGGGTTCGAAGGGACATTAAAGAGCATCCAGTTCTAACCCCTTGCCATGGGTAGGGACACCTCCAACTGGATCAGGGGCTCAAAGCCCCATCCAGCCTGGCCCTGAACACCTCAAGGGATGGGGCATATATAACTTCTCTGGACAACCTGTTCCAGTGTCTCACCACCCTCATAGAATAGCTTGATTTAACACCATTAAACATTTCAAACATACTTCCAGCCAGCAATGATTTTCCCTAACATCCTGGCCTATATACTCACACCTAAAGTGAAGCTTCCAGCTGAATTTCCCTCCTGTGTAGTCTGTCCTAGCAACAAGGGGCTGCAGACAGTGCTTTAAGCAGCACCCATGCGATTATGCACTTGGGGCACAACAACCCTGTGCAGAGCTACAGACTGGGAGAAGTCTGTCCAGAAAGCTGACTAGGAGAGGGACCTGGGGATGTTGGTTGACAGCGACTGAACATGAGCCAGCAGTGGCCCAGGTGGCCAAGAAGGCCCATAGCATCCTGGCTTGGATCAGAAACGGTGTGACCAGCAGGTCCAGGGAGGTTCTTCTCCCTCTGTATTCGGCACTGGTGAGACCACTCCCTGAATCCTGTGTTCAGCTGTGGGCCCCTCACCACAAGAAGGATGTCGAGGCTCTGGAGAGAGTCCAGAGAAGAGCAACGAAGCTGGTGAAGGGGCTGGAGAACAGGCCTTATGAGGAACAGCTGAGAGCGCTGGGGGTGTTTAGCCTGGAGAAGAGGAGGCTGAGGGGAGACCTCATTGCTCTCTACAACTACCTGAGGGGATGTTGTGGAGAGGAGGGAGCTGGGCTCTTCTCCCAAGTGCCACGGGACAGGACAAGAGGGAATGGCCTCAAGCTCCGCCAGGGGAGGTTTAGGTTAGACAT
>WAAB01025170.1:13007-26548 GCA_013389865.1 Piaya cayana
GCAGTTCTTTTTTCATTGAGTGATGCGCTTAGATCTGAAAGCAAATGTTTGTAGTACATAACAGCAAACACTACGTTTCTTAGTACCTCAGACATTGAATCCTTTTGGATTCCTGTGACCCTCCCCTTGGACTTTCCATTGCTACTGATCTTACACCAAGGTAGTAACTCAGGAGAACTAATACATGTATTTAATATATGTTATTCTTTAACAGTTTATCACACAAGAAAAGCAATTATAAAGTCACATAAAAATCATGTTCACCTTAAACTCCTGTTGCTTGGCCATCATCACCGGCATGTGTCTAACAAGGAGGGGATGTTTCTCCTTTTTGATTTGATTCCCATCATCTTCTGCACAGAACCAACCTAGCAGGTTATCCTCTGCTGTAATGGAAAGAACAAACAGAAAACATGAAACATCCCACAGTCCTCTCACTGAATAATCGCTTACAGGAATAGAAAAGAAATCTGTTAGGCTTGGCTAATACTGATCAGGCTGTTCTTGTGCCATATATGCATAAATGACAATGAAAAACTATGAGTGAAACTTCAATATAGTAGACTGTAGATTACAAGCATATCAATAAAGCAAAAAAGAACACTTTATACTAATAAAATGCTAAGGCTGTTCTCTTAATGATCTTCTCAGCAGTAGAGGAAAAGGAAAATCAAAACTCTCCTTAGATCCAGGAAATCTGTTTTGCAAATAGCATTTCTCTGCCTGTATAAGCAACCTCACTACCAACTACTACTTATCACAACTATAAAGATCGTTCTGGATGATGGCAACAACCATTCTCTCTTCTTTTCTTTTTGTTATTTTGCCTGCCTTCAAGCACCATAAAGGTGCTGTATTTTTAGCATGTGCTGATGAAATGGGCTTTCCAGTAAGTGCGTATCCTCAACATTTTTCAACCAGACATTCAAAATCCCAGTTGTCCTTGGAAACCTATACCCCCTGTTCAAACCCAGGGCAAAAATAACATCAAAGAAGAGCACATTCTTTATTGCTCCCACTTAGACAAGGCTTGTTTGTGATAATCCCTCCAATGAAGACTATGGATTTATGTTAACAACAGCCTCCTCCCCAAAATCTTGAGTTTTACATATCAAACTATAAAAAATTGGCATTATATTAAAACTACAACCATAAGTTTATTTCATCCTTAGAAAGCTAAACAAATGAATCCAACAGCTTTACTGATATTTCCAAGCTAGAATCATTCTGAGCTAAAAGTTAGAGATCGGAACCTGAAGTTCAAAGTTTAAGAAGTTTGTAAGGTCTGAAGAAATAAGTTTATAATGGAATAACTTCCTCGCCTGTCTGTGCTGTAGTGTCTCTCATTTCTGTTGATTTAGAGATAACAATTAGCAATGATTACCACAGACTTCAATAAAAAATTGTAGAAATTATATTCCTTAACAATGATACCCTATCCCATATATAACATGGTTATGTTGTAGTGATGGGTAATCCCTACTGTTTATTGTATTGCAACTTTAACATCAGCAGATAATGCGAATAATTTTCTAAAAAAATCAAAACAAAGAAAATGACACTGCACATTGAGAGCTACCTTAACTTGACAGGAAATTTAAGTAACTAGGAATTACCAAGCGCCAGTTTAGCCATTTGTAAATTGTTGATCCAAGACTGTTTGATGGCCGGGGTAAATGTATTGAACACGGCTGTAAAGAAAGTGGGTCGTCCAGACCTACAAGACAGAAGAAAAAAATGCCATTAAGTGCGTTGAGTATGAGATACAGTCAAGGCTAGAAATGTTGAGGAAGATGAAATTTCATTTTTTAATAATACTCAGAGAAAGATACAACTCTGATATAAGCATGCAGGCTATCGTAGAATCATAGAATTACTAGGTTGGAAAAGACCTCCAGGATCATCGAGTCCAACCATTCTTATCTGCCACTAAACTATGCCCCCTAAGCACCTCGTCTACCCATCCCCTAAACATCTCCACTGAAGGTGACTCAACCACCTCCCCAGGCAGCTTCCGCAGTGCCCAATGACCCTTTTCATGAAGAATTTTTTCTGATGTCCAGCCTGAACCTCCCCTGGTGCAGCCTGAGGCCATTCCCTCTTGTCCTGTCCCCTGTCACTTGGGAGAAGACCCCAGCTCCCTCCTCTCCACAAACTCCTTTCAGGTAGCTGTAGAGAGCAGTGAGGTCTCCCCTCAGCCTCCCCTTCTCAAGGCTTTGATATGCCATGTAGCCATCTTCCTACACTTTATATGAAGCAGTATGAGAAGATCTCCCTCCCTGGTGAAGGAAAGGAATACAACAGTGGCTGTTAGCTAGTAGCCGGCACTGCCACAGTTCCTTCTCGTTTCTTATATCTGGGACACAGAGGTGAGGAATGGGATTTAAAAACACAGTAGTGCCCTAGAACGTGCAAGTTCCCAGCACTGTGGCATGAGAGCAGAAGTCCCAGGCTAACTGTGGACACAGAAGAAGGGGAAAAGCTACAGATTCCCAAATCCTCCCTGATACATTTATGCCTAATGCGCAAGCCCGTTTAGAAAATTTTGTAATCAAGATTACTACTGACTTGTCCTGTTTTCCTGGAAGTTGCAGCTGAATTCTACACCGATCTGCCGCTCTGATTTCATCTTCTTTTTTCAAAATCAGTTTTTGTAAACCTGAGGTCCAGTCATGGGCTACAGATTGGTTTAAGTTCTGAAAAATTAAAAAAGCTAAGATTCAACGCCACTGGCCTACTTCCAACAGTCTAACTAAGGTGATCTCAGCACGTAACAAACAATTCTTGGCACCTGGGCCTCATTTAGTCTATATTTTAGTCGTGGATCATTTAGCTGTATTTGTAAACACATTTCAAAATTATTTGTAAAAAAAATTGCTACCATTTTATCTGATGGTTAAATGTCACATTACTTAAAAGTCTCATGATACACAAGTGACATTCCCAAGCATGTGTCAGATTAAGAAATGTAAATTTGCATCAAGTGTATGTGTAACCTTTTATTTCATCTCAATTAGTAGTTCCACAGAACCCATAGATGCTGTTTCTAAAGAATATCTCATGAAAACATCTAAAAATCCTTCTGCCAGTAGGGTTTTGTTCAAATCTTTGAGCCTAAATGTTTATAGAGCCATCATGAAAGCCGCCTGTGTGTTCAGAATCTGTTTAAGTAGGATGCTGAAATAATAACCTTCTGCGAGCTGAGTGGTTGGTTGGTCACAGAGGGTAGAAGCACACCTACATGATACTTAAAAGCATCAATAGTAACAAGTACTTGAACACTAATTATCCACAGTCAGAACTGTATGAAAATTGAAGTCTTTTTGTAAAAGTAGAGAAGCTGACCTCATTCCTCAACTTCACAGTTGTCAATATCTTATTCATATCTACCTAGAAACACTGCCAGAACTTTACATTTTCAAAACACAGTTGGTTCTGACTGGCAGTACAGGCTGAAAAGTTTTGTATATTTTAATGGGTGAATGTCTTACGGAATCTGTGCTACACGAGTTCCCGGTAATGCGGCTGACATTCACCTTCAAATACTCATGAAATTTTGTCTGAAATTACTGTTTCCATAAGCTACGTTCACAGCACATATTTTGACAAAACCTTATGCTTAATTTAATGCCCTTGACTCTGAAGACAAGGTATCCCAAGAGAAACTCAGTTTCCACATACTTATTCACACACTCACATGTGTGTATATATATTTACAGCCTATGGTAGAAGATAGGGGTTAAAAGAAGTTAAAGTCTATAAAACTAAAGGTAAAAAACCAATTTTTTTTAAGTTTTAAGATGGTGGAACTCACTCTGGAATTTGGCGTTAAAGTACTACATCTATTTGCCAGAATATAATCTGAATAAAGTGAATGGGAACAAAGCCAAAGCAAATTACTTCCAGAATTCCTCTGACAATCCTTTTATATTTTTCTGTCATTTGCACTCAGTTTTAACTACAGCTGCCCCTGCAAACCAGGATTATGAGCTCAGACGGGCTTTAAGAGCTTCCTCCAAGCAACCATCCTCCTACTGCCTTGTCTTACTGCAAGAACCCAGTTCCTTAAGATCAAAATGTAATTCCATTTCCATATAAGCTTATAAGCAAGTGCAGACACTTGTAGTATCCACCTACGCTTAAAAACAATAAAGAAAAATAAGATTAGCAAGACAGCTATAATCTACTTATAACACTAAGCTGTTAACCGTAAATGAATTACTAGAGGTAAAAATTATTACGCTCTTTACAGTGAGAACTAAACAAGTCTCGCACAGATCCTAGGGAGAGACAATTATGCTGCTTTACAACAAGAACATAGTTGAAAAAGAAATCCAGCTTTGTTTATTACCTGATAGTTTCCTCTAAGGCTGCCTATTAAGTGACTAATTTGACCAACTACGTTCAAGTCATGTAAAAGGTTCTGCAGGTCCTGGTACAGCTGCCCTGGTCCCATATAGAGCTTGTCTAAAATGAATAAAAAGATGAGGTTACATACAATAAGATGTAATTCTCAGTTAAAGGAGGAAAGCTTGACAAAGATAATACTGACACATATTGCTATTTTTTAACACTGCGACATTTAAGCTAATCAAAACTGGTAACGTTCTTTAGATTGAAAAGACAACTAATGCACAGGTGCACAGCTAGGGTCTCCAGTACTTCTGAAAATCAGACTGGTTTATTTATACATATATCATCCATACTTCATTTTGCTTGTGTCTTGCCCTGCAGACAGATAGTTGTGAAATGCATCCCAGGAAATTCTAGTTATTAGTACGTTATTGCATATTAGGTTTGCATGTACAGGTATCACCACAGGCATTTCCTTTTAGCTCACCTTATCGTCGCTGTTTAGTTACAATTAAGATTCAAGTTTGCTCATCTAGTATGACAGAGAGGATCCTGTGTAGTTTTAATAATAGAACTGTGACAAATATCAAAGCTTTACTGGCCCCAACGTCTCTTGCTGACATGGAAGTTTTGCTTAGCACTGAGCACCAGACTTGCTGTTACACCTTAGTTTAAACATCCTTCCTGAGTTTGCTTTTGGTCAAGTGATGAAGCAAAAAATCTATCTGTAGCCTTCACAGTAGTGGTTTAAAATTCCAAATTTGTTCAATTTTCTTTGATTTGTTCAATTGTTTTGATAGCACGGCAATCCTGGATCACACCCCCACATCCTTACCCTAACATAAGCCTGAAATTTCACTTAAACCATCTCATATTTTACTGCAATCACGGCTAAGTGGGGAAAAAAAAAAATAAAGGATTTGCGCTGGGATTTGCAACAAATCTTAGCAGCAGAAGAAATATTTCACCTTGTCAATAAGTGTATACATTTATAAGATAACATTAACCCAGAAAAATATTGTGATTAGTATGATAAGCTATTTAAATGCACAAAGCTTGCAAAGCCCTGCTAATACACTCTGACTCCCAGGCATAATGTTAGAAATAAGGGCTTTTGTGGAGACAACGCTCACTCTCTCCCCTGAAAGCCTCATCCCAGCTCATACAGAGTCTGCATGTTTCCCTTTGGCTGAATGACAGGATCCGGGATGGATTATGGAGCGTACAAGAAAGCTGAGGAGGGATTTTTACAAAGGCATAGAGTGATAGATTGATGGGAAATGGCTACAAATTGGAGGGGGGGAAGATTTAGACTAGACATTAGGAAGAAATTCTTCATGCTGAGAGTGCTGAGACACTGATCCAGGTTGCCCAGGGAAGTTGTGGATGTCTCCTCCCTGGAGGCGTTCAAGGCCAGGTTGGATGGGCCTTGGGAAGCCTGGTCTGGTGGGATGGGCAGAGAGATTGGAATTAGATGCTGTTTAAGGTCCCTTCCAACCCAAACCGTTCTATGATTCTATTATTAACTTTCCAGGAAACCCCTACAGATTATTTCACTCACACAGTGTCCAAACTATAGATTATTCACCCTTACCACAACTTTGGAAGCAACCCTGGAGCAGAAGAATTTCTTGATTTTAAACACACATGTTGAAAGCTCCACCAGGGGAGGTTCAGGCTTGACATAAGGAAACAATTCTTCACAGAAAGGGGCATTAGGCACTGGAACAGGCTGCCCAGGGAGGTGGTTGACTCATCTTCCCTGAAGGTGTTTAAGGTGGGGGTGGATGAGGTACTGAGGGACATGGTTTAGAGATTGGTGGGAATGGTTGGACTTGATGATCTCGTGGGTCTCTTCCAACCTGGTGATTCTATGATTCTATAAGAACACAATCTAGATATAATGCAGGCTACCTGCTCTGCAGAGAGATCATGAGCACAGACACGAGTCGTGCCACCCAGTCTCAGTGTCACAATGCTGGACACTGAGCAGCTGCCAGCCAAGGCATCTGAGCACCTCCGCTCCTTAAGTACAAACCAAACCACAACAAACCAAATGCAAAGCTATCAGAATAGCATAATTCAGAATAAACACAAAAAAATAAACATGCACAGGACAATTCTTCTTCAATCATTCACATATTCTTAGTTCTCTGTGTAAATAACTATTTTCTAAAGACATTTCTCTATTTTAAAGCACCACACAGACCAAGCCCACTAATGAATGTTTTTCTTTAACCTCATTCACTGTACTAATCTAGGAGTCTGCCTTAAACTTTAAAAGTATAACCTTTCAAGGCTCAAGGAAAATGTTAAGGGTTACTTTGGCTCTGAATTCTTGCCTTCACTGCAGGAAAATGCAACATAAACTTGAGATTTTTACACATTCCCATAAAACTACAAATTATTCTTTCGCCTTTAAATCTTCTGGTAAATCCAGTCAATGAAAGGACTTCTGTGTATTGCCCTTTAGCACTAAGCAGGGAAATGACTGCACTTACTACTACTTATCCAGACGGAGAATAGATGCAACATCCATCCACCCTCCTTTCGCTGTTCTGAATTTTAATGAAAAGAACAATCGAGCCTTTCTTACCCTTAAAAACAAAGCAGTCCACAAGAAAAGATCATTACATTTGCTGTACGCAGTGAAAAGAAATGACCTGAGAGGAAGAGTTTTGAGGCTACAATCAGCAAAGCCTGTTTGCAGATTTGTTTAAAAAAAATAAACACTTTTCTAGAACTGAAATTTCAGTTCTAGAACTTCAGAACTTCTAGAAATTCTTTTCACTTCTTTCAATTCAAACAAACACTTGCAAAAAATCAGTATCTGAAAACTGTGGACATTTTTCTCGTCGCATCCCTCCTCTTTGTACACCTTTTTTTCTTACTAACGTTTACAGTAATTATAATTTGTTAAGCACGACAATCACTAGTTCCTAGGCACAGAATTTGTTTATTTTAATGGGGCTACATGCAAAGAAAAGGGCAGGTCAGTGTTAACAGAAGTCTAAGAAGAAGAAACCACAGAATAATAGAATCAATAGGATGGAAAAGACCTTTGAGATTATCAAGTCCAACCGTACCTGCCCACTACTAGATCACGTCCCCTAGCACCTCATCTACCTGCCTTTTAAACCCCTCCAGGAATGGGGAATCCACCACCTCCCCGGGCAGCCTCTGCCAGTGCTTGAGAATCCTTTCAGTGAAGATATTTTTCCTAATGTCCAGTCTGAACCTGCCCTTGTGCAGCTTGAGGCCATTCCCTCTTTTTCTATCACTCGTAACTTGGGAGAAGAGACCAACACCCACCTCTCTACAACCTCCTTTCAGGCAGTTGTAGGCAGTGATAGTGTCTCCCCTCAGCCTCCTCTTCTCTGGCGTAAACAAGCCCAATTCCTTCAGCTGCTCCTTATAACCCTTGTTCCCCTGCCTCTTTCCCAGCTCTGAGGCTCTTCTCTGGACACACTCTAGGACCTCAATGTCTTTCCTGTCATGAGGGGCTCAAAACTGAATACAGAATTTGAGGTGTGACCAAAAGCCATGATAAAGTATTTGGCACTGTAAAGAAAACAAATGAGCTCATTCTTGCTCCAAAATATCTGTAACAAAAAGAAAACTTCTGCAACCCAAAATTTAGACTGATTAGAATAACTGCAAGTTTAGTTGAGTTTCTAGATAAGTCCATTCACTTCCCTGTCATTTATAACCTCTGCTACTAAAACCAAACTGCTGCACTGATGAATGTGCAACAAATATTTCTGAAATTTATCCTTGTGTGCTTGAACCAAGAGAAAATTTACAACAACTAATCTGTGAAGCTTCAAGTTTGTGAGGATTCCCTAGGATGGATATTTTCCCTCAAGAAAACTACATTATTCATATGTTTTAAAAGCCAGGATCACTCTTTGCAGCTTCATAAAACTCTGTTTTCATGAACCAGACATTTTGTTTTATTATTGCAAGCAGGTCGGAGAACAGACACTAACTTCTAAGGTATAACAACAAGCATTTAGGAAACTTTTAGATGCTGCAGGACTTTATGCCATAGCCTTCAACAGAGGTCATAAAGCAAGCTTTGACTAATTAGATGGACCTGCCTGTACAGTTTATACGTCCATTAAGCCTGAAAAAAAAAGGAGTTCTCTACAGTCCTCTTCCTGGAGCTTTAAATACTTTTACAAATATCCTTGTTCCAGGCTTGGAAATTAGGAATAAATTTCATTCAGTAATTGTCACTTGAGTCTACTTTGCCTGCACCATGCATATTTTATAAGCTTTTAATAAGTCAAGATAAAAAGGATTCAATGAGTGTCAAAGCAAATAAACTAAGCTGGCATCTGAAATTCTGTCACACAGGAAAAACAAACAGCTCATTCATTAAAACCCACTTTCTTAGCAAAGGAAAGGAAGCAAAAAACCAAAACAATAAATAATTAAAGACAGTCCTGCTTCCATCTTCTGATGTTCTAGAAAAGACAAACAGTCAAATTAAGAAGACATTTTAATAGTCAGTCAAGGACTAGATCAATAGCCACTGCTAATATCACTCTTTCATGGAGGTACTTAGTGGGCATTAACTGGAACACAGAAAAACACGTGGGATTCAGAGATCAGCAATGATGGATTCATCAGAAGAGAGTTCTCCAAGAACCAACCCCTTGGTTTGTGTCTGGACAACAAGTTACAAGTTATAGCAACTTCACCTCTGAACTGGGTCCTACGAGAGTTACTCACCACAATCTCTTTTAAAATAAGATTAATGGCTTTAAATTGGAGTGGGGAAGATTTAGACTAGATGTAAGGAGGAATTTCTTCATCATGAGGGTGGTGAGGCTCTGACACAGGGAAGCTGTGGCTGGCCCATCCCTGGAGGGGTTCAAGGCCAGGCTGGATGGGCCTGATCCAGTGGGAGGTGTCCCTGCTCATAGCAGGGGGGTTGGAACTAGATGGGCTTTAAGGTTCCTTCCAACCCAAACCATTCTATGAGTCTATGATTAGCTTCTTGGCGGTTAACAAAATGTTGACTACCAGTTGATGTGGCCGAGAATCATCTGATGGAGGGTTTTTCCTGGGTGGAGGATGTGTCACACTAGTCTGTTGATCAGCCGCATTTCTCAGTTCACAGCCAAAGACTGGCTCCTTCAGCCCACACATGTTCCCTGACCATTCGATCGCTGGCTGGTTTGGGGTGGGTGTTCACTCTTTTTTTTTTTCCCCATAGAGAGCACTGAAAAACTCTTGGCTTCACTCCAAAGCAGAAACACGGTTGGTTCCTTTTTCTGCTTTGAAATGTTTCACAAATGATAAAGTCATTTCCTTCCCATTTCTAAGCCACTCTTGCTAATCATCAAACTCCAAACCAACTTATTTTTCCAACGCAAAAAGCCTCCCTGAATTTAGAGACGATTCTTTCCAGATCTGCCCATCCTACATGTTAAAGAGCATGCTGAGTCCAGGCAGGACAGAAGGCAGCTTGCTGTAACCAATAATCACACATGTGGCTTCAGAGGCAACGTTTTTCGCATTCCACCTACAGATCGAGGGTGAAATTTTGTCCACGTGTAAGTTAGCAGGAATCTTTTTCATTGACTACTCCGTTGCTAAGATTCTACCAGAGGAATTTATGCCTCTCTGCAAGAGGCAAGCTGGTGCCAACAACCAGTAATTCATGCAGAAGACCTAATTCCTTGCTTGGAATTATTGTGAAGTAAATTCAAGGTTAAAAAAAAACAAACCCAAAACACAGAACTGTTACTTGCTTCAGAGGCAGGAAAGGAGTTTAAAGTTTAAATTGATTTTTGCTGCTATGTAAAATTAGGGTGGGAAGTTAACTACTTTTTATAACGTTTGTTCCTTAGTCAAGATATATTTGACTGTAACACCAAGCACTTATTTTACCTGTTTATTTCCCAGTGTTACTCTCAGCATCACAGCTTTAAATTCACCGGTTGTGCCAGGTTTGAAGTAATTGTTGTAATTAAACAGAAGCAATTTCAGCTCATTTGCATCCAACCATTTGCAAAGTCTGCTGTTGCTCCCCTGGGTGTGGTTAAAATCAGTTTAACTTGGGGTAAAATTAGGATTTGGAAGGTTGTGCATAAATATACACATGCAAGAGAAGTGTCTGTGTGCTTTGGTGTGGGCAGAGGAGGAGGATAATTCCGTACCAACACATTTAGAGGATCTCTTGCACTGTGAGGTTACAGGACCTAAGGTAAGGCTCTCACCATACTGCAGTTTATTCCTGTTTCATGCATCCAGACCCTCTGCAAGGATCGGGGCAGCTTTCTCTTTGCTATTTCCCTCCTCTCCCCCTGGCACAGACCCACAAGCTCTTTTCCTGCCTGGCCAGCACAGCAGCAGCTGCTTTAATGGGCACTGGCAGAGCAGCCGCTCCCTTAGGGATCGCTGTCTGTCCGGTTCTCCTAAATTTTCAGTTCTCACAGGCACCAAAAGCAATTGGATATTTTAATCACGAACTGATCACGCCCTGTTCTTCCTCTCAAACAATTACTAAGGGATGCATTTATCCACTGTGGTGATTTGTTACTTGTACACGTTTTCCAGTAGCTTATGCTGTGTGCTCTGATTCTCACTCGTGAATTAGAACTGTAGAATTAAAGAATCACCAGGTTGGAAGAGANCTAAACACCCTCAGCTCTCTCAGCCGTTCCTCGTAAGGCCTGTTCTCCAGCCCCTTCCCCAGCTTCATTGCTCTTCTCTGGACTCGCTCCAGAGCCTCCACATCCTTCTTGTGGTGAGGGGCCCAGATCTCAGATTTATGCTACTTAAGGGGAAAAAAAGAACATGCTGCAATGTCTAGAGCAGATGCAATCACCTGTAACTTATGCATCTATACCTGTGTAAGCAAATGTAGTGGCCCAGGTTCTCCTCTCCCATACTAAACTCCTGTTTATTCCCAGTTAGGAGGGGTTTTTTTCAAGCAATATGATTACATAAATCCAAATGGCATGCAATTAAAATAAAAGTCTCATTCAGCATACTCTCAATATTGCAACTATTGTTTCTAATATTTCTGTATGGTATATCACATTAAAGACAACACCTGTTAACAGATACACTTCTGGTACATCTTTTACTGTCGTCTAAAACCACATTACATCAATATAAATTGCTTTGGAAAAAGCCATATTGACATGAAGAAAGAACCGATGAGTCATGAAAATTCAAGGTCCTTAGACAGATTACTTTGCTTCTGAGAGATGCAGAGCTCTTAAGTCAGACTAGATATTACACAAAATACAAGCTCACAGACACTCACATGTGAAAACCACACCAGAACTGAGAAATGCTACGTTCCTTGACTATGGTTCCAGCGTTATTGAGGTTCCAGTGTTATTGTACATGAGATTAATCATACACATGAAGAACAGAGCAGATTAAAGACTACTCTGAAAAGCTGGTGGATCCCAAATTTGCCTTGCCATTTGCAATCTTTGAGGCTGAGTGCGTTTGTATTGCTTCCTCCCACTGAGCCATCTGTGTGCATCCAAGGCAACATACTGAAACGTCAAGTGTTATGAAGGGAAGAGATCTGGAAAGGATTCAATCCTCCTCTTGAGTACAAAAATCACCTGGGATGGAGGGAGAAGTTATAAACATGGGAGGTAACTTTAAAAGTTGCTTTCTCTGAAGAAGGTAAAACAAACCTGGCACTTGTATAGACCTGGCACTTGAGACAAATAGTAAAATAATATAATCATAAACTGGTTTGGGTCAGAAGGCACTTAAAAATTTCATCCAGTTCCACTCCCCCACCACAGGCAGGGACACCTCCAACTAGATCAGGCTGCTCAAGGTTTTCAACCAGCCTGGCCTTGAACACCTCTAGGAAAGGAGTATCTACAGCATCTCTGGGCAACCTCTTCCAGTGCTTCACCACCCTCAAAGCAAAGAATTTCTCCCTTACATCTAATCTCAATCTACCTTCTTTCAGCTTAAAGCCATTATCCCTCTCCAATCATTCCATGACCTTGTAAAAAGTCCCTCTCCAGCTTTCTTGTGGGCCTCCTTGAGGTATTGGAAGGCTGCCATAACGTCTCCCCAGAGTCTTTTCTTCTCCAGGCTGGACAACCCCAGCTCTCTCAGTCTGTCCTCACTGCAGAGGTGCTCCAGTCCTCTGATCATCCTCATGGCCTTCCTGTGGACCTGCTCCAACAGGTTCTTATGTTGGAGGTCCAAGAGCTGGATGCAGTAATCCAGGTAGGAGTATCAAGAACACTGTCATCCATTTCGCAGTTGACACTGCAGATTGTTAATTCTATTCCCTTCTACTTTACAAAACCTTTTGCAACGGAACATCAAACTTTCACTGGAAGGTGATGATGAGGATCCCCTGCTGCGCTGAAACCTTCTCTTGCACAGAACCTGATAAATCCAAGCACCAGCTACACACAACAGAGGCGCCTCTGTAGCTCTGATCCATTCTGTCTGGAAGTTCTGTATAAGCACTAAAGCCAATAACAAAGCAGCAAAGATTTTATTTTTAGATGATGAACTACAAGCTTCCTGCATGTTGTGTTATGTAAGTAAAGCCCTTGACAGCTCCCCCCACCACCACCCTCCTCCTAATTATGTCTTTCCACTTGCTCACTCATGCTGCTTCTGTTTCCATAGCCACTTCAGAGAAGTACAGGGGTGTGTTGTGTTTTCTCATTTCTCCTTTATGAGAACATTTCAATAGCCAACTAAAATTTCAGTAAAATAATACTAATTAAAAAGTAGTCTTGTGAATCCCTTATGTCATACTCTCAGGTCTAAACTATACTTTCTTCACAACAAGGATGGTGAGGCCCTGGCCCAGATTTCCTAGGGAAGCTGTGGCTGCCCCATCCCTGGAGGTGTTCAAGGTCAGTTTGGATGGAGCCTTGGGCAGCCTGATCCAGTGGGAGGTGTCCCTGCCTATGGCAGGGGGATTGAAATACAATAATCTTTAAAGTCTTTTCATCTTCCAACTCAAACCATCCTGTGCTTCAATACAAATATTTTGGAGTGTTCTTCAACTTCCAGGTCTGAAAACTAAAGCAAATGGTAAGTCAGAATGATCTGAAAAAGACCAAAATCTTAACTGGCAGCCATCAATGAAAAGCTGAGCAGCTACTCATGTAGCTCTACAGCAGAACACTAAACTGTCATAGTACAGAAAGACTCATAGAATCACCAGG
>WAAB01025172.1:0-12111 GCA_013389865.1 Piaya cayana
GTAGCCATTTGGTAACCAAGGGGGTATGAAGGGAGGGAAAGTAGCAGGATTTTTTAAATCAAATAAACACTTTTCATCCAGGAGGGTCAAAGGGACCCTCATAAAACACAGGGCGCATGGAAGATGAGTACTCTAGCCTGAAGGTTACTGTGTGCACCAGCACAAAGTGTGAGGAGGGACAGTGGACACAGGCAAACTTAGACTGAAGAGGCTGAAATCCATGCAGAAAAGACAAAGGAAAGCGAAGGTCAAAATTATAATTTTCCAGTTAGTATCAGAAACTTAGTTAGGAGACAGATACTGGGATGGAAAATCACCTCAGGTATTAATCTCTAGTTTTAAGCTCCCTCAATTTGTGGACCTCCCAGTATTTTAAGGGAGGAATAATTTGCAGATACCCAGTGACCTGCGGACCAACAGGCTCACCAGCTCTAGAAAATCTGATAGTGCTGTGAACTCTGGGTTGGGTGAGCTTTCACAGTCAGAGGAAATGTTGACCGAAGTGCAAGAAGGTGGAGGCTCTTGTCCTCTTCAATGTACGGCAGAGCTGTGCGGTTCTCCTTTCCCCCCAAGGAGAGAAAATACAATCACATGGAAGATGGACGCTCTTCTATAGCTGCGGCACCTGGTTAGCTCCCGCTGTGCAAAGGGCAGAGCAATAACAATGAGCAAAAGGCCAGGGATCAAGTAGCTTGTTATATTTTTCTCCTCCATATTTCATCAATCACTGCACTAGAGGTCTAGATTTATGACTTTGCACTGTACTTGACCCTTCCCAAAGTTCAGGGTTGGCTGAATGGAGCAGAGAGGATGAGATACCGATCTCTGGCTCTTCTGAAGAAATTCTGTTGAAGGAAATGTCTACAGGACCAGGTGCTCTGGCAATAAGCATCCTCTGCTGGCCAGTTGCTAGTGAGAAGGATTTGCTGTACACTGGATCAACCTTGCAAATCTGCCTCTGGCAAAGACAGATTCATAAATGAGATCAGAATTGGGGCCACATATTTGGAAATGCATTAGTATTTCATGCTTTATGAATAATCCGTATCCATTAGCCTATCAAAGAAAATAAGGTTTGCGCTGTATTTTTGCTTTGAAAAGTCTAAAGAGAGGAAAATCTTCCAGAAGCAAACAGAAAAAGCTCATGCTGCATTATGTTGAGTTTCTCCCTGGCTTTATTGCCTTTGTTCTGCCGCAGCTACGGAAAACTCATTTAAACTATGAAACTTCTTTGGCGTGGATCCTTTATATTGATGAAACAGCTGACTTTCTCTGGAGAGCCAGAACGTTATTAAAGCACTTAACCTAGCACTGCTGTGGCTATCAATTATACCCTTCATTTACACTATACAAGGCTGACGGCTTATTTGAAGTTCAAGAGGTTTTTTTAATGAGATGTTAATTGAGTACACCTGCAGTTGGCTGAAATTTTCATGGACAACTAAGTGAGCTCTTTTCCCTTCCTAAATTCTCTTTTTCTCCCCCCCTAGGTTCCTGTACCGTATTTCCATAAATGTGTTCGGTGTAGAGGTATGGACTTGTAATACATACCAACTAGAACAATAATAAATCCTTGTGATTTATGACTAGCACTTGAAGCTTATTGTCTAAGTTACCATGACTTTTCTATGCGTGGATTAGAAGACTGAAGCTCTATGCATCATGATTTGATTAAGACGGAAACCATTTGTATTCAAGCAAAGATCCATATCTTGGAAAGACACCTTGGTTCCTCAGCCTCCTGAGGCAAGTTTTGTGGGTTTGGGTTTTTTTGTTATTTTCTAATTTCTTTCGAGAGAACTTGGTAACAGGGCCCTCTTAATGTGTGTTGAATGTCAGGTCTTATTAAGAGCGTAGATAACTTTCCACCTGCTCAAGTGGGACTAAGTAAAACCCACCTTGTAGCTGGTAATAACTGTGTTCCAGAGTGGTTGCTTTTTGTTGTTTGGTGGATCTGACGTGTGGAGTTTATATTTGGAAGCTGAAGTTTAAATTGCTTTAAAGATCCCACTATGGAGACAACTGCGTTGTTGTAACGTTGTCTGAGAATCCAAGGAACTAAGTGCTAAAACATTTGTTTATTTGCTTAATGAGTTCTGAGTGCCTGTACAGTAAGTCGTACTGCTGATCAAGGCTGTGTCTTTCTTGCAAATAAGGTCTAGGTGTTAGTCACTGATAAACTTCAGAAAAATCAGAGGTGCAGACCAGACTCTTACTCTTCGTGACTAAAAGGTTTTCAATTTCTAGTTTTTCCTTAGAATATAACATTTCAGAAAAAAATCTGCTTATTAATAGAGAACAACAAGAAATAGCATGTAGTTTGGAAAGGCCAAGAATAGGTTAGAGCACAGAGAGGACAAGACTAGGAGTACTAAGTAATGAAGACTGAGTGTAACTGAAGATATTCAAATAATGAAGAATTTTCTGTTGAACAGAGAAGGTTAATTAAGCACTAGATCATACAGCTATGGTGAGTGATTCATCACCCCTTGAAGTCTTTAAGTTGGGTGGGGGATGAGTGGGGAGAATTAGGATTTAGTCCACACAAAGTTTTTTACCCTTAGAAGTATTCAGTAGGCAACACAGATAAAACCACCTAAGCAAGATGCATTAAATATGTGCTTAATTACTTCTGATTTCAGCTTTAAAGCACTGCCACGATCAGCGTTATTTTCCAGAATTAAGTTGTGTTTGAACAAATAGATTGCCTCTGCAGCTCTCCAGCATGAGATTTTAGTAGTTGTCATAAACGAGGTCAGGCAGGGTTGTTGATTGTAGCAATTCTCGCTAACCTCGAACTATAGCAATCGACACAGGGAATTTCTGGCCCTTTGTAGTGATTGATCTGTAGCAGGGGAATAGCATTTGTTTAAAGCAAAAGTCACTGATCTAGAAAGGGAAGAGGAGACTTTAAAAAACCATTTTTTGTAAATCCACTGATTTTTGCACATCCAATGAGCTTATTTCATGCTCACACCACTTTATACTGAGGAGTCCGAGATCACTGTAGTAAATGTGATGCTTAAAATACAAACATGTATCAGGGAATAAAAAGCTTGTAATGGCATTGAGTGAGCTGTGTGAAAGAACTGGGAATAAAGCTGAAGAGTGTTTTTTGGTCAATGTTGTTAGACTTTTTGACTTGAAGTCGCAAACATTCAGAGGAGGAACATGTCACAATGGGGAAACAATAAACACTTGAGACATTAAATATTGTAGTAGTCTGGTAAGTACCGTTCCTCAGCTTGAAGAAGGCTGGATCCGTATAATTTCTCTCTGCAGGGAGATGTCTTTGCCATCAACCTGTGGGATAGCTAGTGTGAGTAGGAGAGAGGGACACTGATAGAGCTCTGTTCCTAAATGTTGCTCTTCTCTTTTGTAGAAAACAATTAAGAGTTCACTGAGGAAAGCAGAGGGCAGTGAATTTCTCATTAGGCACTCAGAATGCTTAGATAGGAGATGGGGTAGTTTTCTGGGAAGAATTCTCACCTCTCTGGTTCCAAGGTCCAGGTGGTTTCAGCAAAATAGGTATATCTGCCTGCTTCCCAGGTTAACGTTTTGTCTACTGAAAACTGGGTGACACAAGGATAGTGCTGGTTGTGCTTTGTTGGCCCTTTGTTTACGTTAAAATTTTTCATTTGAGTGAGAAAACCTTGAACCATGCCAGCCTGAATGTTTTGTTAAATGTTTGGTCTAGATGGAAACCGAAGCTTCAGTTATTTGTGGAGTCCTGTTTTCTCAATTAGTAACTATGATGAGTGAAGTGAAAACTTGAGTGTGGATAAAAGCAGAAGAAATTCTGATCACAAACAATTTATTACTTCTCTTTTATGTGAGTGATTTTTGACCTGTGATCTATGGACCCTTCTGGGTTTTCATTTTTGCTTCCAAGAGACTGAGGGAAAGCAAGTTTATATGCAGAATCTACAGAGGTGAATGTTCCACGCTCTCACTGGAACAGTTTTTTAGGGTCCATAAATCAAAAGATTGAAAATCCTTTCTCTAAACATACTAAGCATACAGCAATTTTCCACAAGAAGAGACTAAAGTGATTTGTTACAATGCAAACTAATTTTAGCAGCAAATTCTCCAGTGTATCTGCTGCAGGCTCCTTGTGCCCCCAGAGCAGCGAGTCTGCGGAGCAGAAATACACACAGAACTCTTAAAGGCAGTTTGGTGATTTATATTCACAAGCCTCTAAAACCACAGTGCAGAACTCGCTTGGTCTTCAGTCAGCGCCGCACCTCAGTGGAGAGCAGGCCAGAGCACCGAGGCTGCCAGGAGAGGACATTTCAAGCTCTGGCAGGAATTATCCACTAATAAATCGAGGGAAGAGTTTGAAAAGTCTCCAAAGAGGCAGGTGTTCAAAGTGAAACATTTGCACTATTTTCACCTGAATGACTGCTCAGCCTGAAGTCTGATCAATATACGAGCACGGGGCTGTGCTCTGCTCGGGTACAACAATCTAACTATATTACAATGATCCTGATGTCTGTGAGTAGACAGGAAGATAAAATAAAGAGAACTTTGGGGTTTTTTTGGTCTCTGGAGGGCCCTAATTGCCTGCCTGTTGATAAGAAAAGAGCACTTAAAAGTAATTAAAGGATGTTTAACAAATTCCATGAAGTTACTTGAAAGAAACATCTGCCAAATAGATTCAAGAAGTTTTTTTTTTGCGGAGGAGGAGAACCTACATGAAAAAGGAAAAAACAAACCCCCAAAACTGAAGCAAATATAAAAACCACATAACAAACCAAATTCCACCATATAAATAGAAAACACTTTTGTTTTCTGGCTCTTGGAGGTTACTAGTACAACCAGTAGAATCAACTCTAAGTGGAGAAATGGTCTGTGGGAAGTGGATCCTTTTCAGCTCTCTTTACAGAATAGAAGAGGATGAATGCAAGAAACACGCAGAAGTAAATGGGAAGATTTCCTTAAATCCAGTGACCTTTAGACTGTGTCCTTTTAAGGTCAATGATTCTATGATTTGAGAACTATTCTCACTGTTCGTGTGGCCAAAGCTGGGGACACTATCTCCTGGCTCCAGTTTTACCAAGAGCAAAATTCCCATGGATTTTAGCTAAGCTGTGATTATGTTCATGTGCATAATGAGTTGCTCATTATAGTTTGTAGCAATCACTGACAACTAGAAGGTGATATTTTTCTTGTCTATCAATTTTAAACAATTTTCAGGGTTTTCTTTTCCTTTAAATTCTGCTCCTACTCTATTTTTTCCTGGTTCCTGTTCTGTTGTGGTCAGTATTATCCTCTATCCTACAGTCAGTGGAGTCTGTCAGAAGGAAGTAAACTTCTAACAGTAAAAAAATATTGATTCACATTTACTTGGAAGAATGATTTCTTTAGTGTGTTTTTTGTTGGGTTTTTTTTTTGTGTGTGTGGACTTGGACCGATCTCCAAGATATTCGAATTGTTTGAGTTCCTCTCTTTCTCTTTGTATCTCACTGTGAATGTGACAGAACAAGTCACCCCAAGGACGCTCCTTTTTATTCTCCATCGTTCTCCGAGTTTTACTGAATTCAGTAAGTTGCAGAGTGAATAGAGGAAAAGTTGAAAAATAAGTTCATCTCTGCAAAAATTTCACCAAAGGTGGAGAATGACTTAATAACTCGGAGTAGGTTCAGTGGTGAATGCTTGTGCCCTTTAATTGGAGCATCACAGTTATCTTAATGTAGGCATTCTTCTAAATTAACTTTAAATAGCATTTGTGTTAATGATGATCATTATGTTTTAATGAGAAATCATTGATCCTTCAATATTTCTTAATTGCATCATGATTTCCAGAGCTGCCGAAATATGCTTGGTGGTGATGATTACCAATCTGAAAAAATAATAATATCCATAAGAACGAATAACTCCTTTAATACAACATAAACAGTAAAAGATGTAGTAGATCTCACTCATTTGCTTCTTTAGGTCTCAGTATACAATGATATTGATTACAAATGTTTTGTGTCAGTCTGTTTCACATGGAAGAGTCTATTTGATGTTGCCTNTTTGTGTGTGTGGACTTGGACCGATCTCCAAGATATTCGAATTGTTTGAGTTCCTCTCTTTCTCTTTGTATCTCACTGTGAATGTGACAGAACAAGTCACCCCAAGGACGCTCCTTTTTATTCTCCATCGTTCTCCGAGTTTTACTGAATTCAGTAAGTTGCAGAGTGAATAGAGGAAAAGTTGAAAAATAAGTTCATCTCTGCAAAAATTTCACCAAAGGTGGAGAATGACTTAATAACTCGGAGTAGGTTCAGTGGTGAATGCTTGTGCCCTTTAATTGGAGCATCACAGTTATCTTAATGTAGGCATTCTTCTAAATTAACTTTAAATAGCATTTGTGTTAATGATGATCATTATGTTTTAATGAGAAATCATTGATCCTTCAATATTTCTTAATTGCATCATGATTTCCAGAGCTGCCGAAATATGCTTGGTGGTGATGATTACCAATCTGAAAAAATAATAATATCCATAAGAACGAATAACTCCTTTAATACAACATAAACAGTAAAAGATGTAGTAGATCTCACTCATTTGCTTCTTTAGGTCTCAGTATACAATGATATTGATTACAAATGTTTTGTGTCAGTCTGTTTCACATGGAAGAGTCTATTTGATGTTGCCTTGATCCATCATTTGCACTAAGGGAAATGGTTAACGACAGGAGAACAACATCAGAGACAGAAATTTGTATGATGTTAACTGCTCCCAACCAAAACTTGCATCGCTCCCAAGACAAAAACATGCCAAGGTGACTTAGCCTTGAAGCTGTTTGGCTTCAACTGCTGACGAGGATTTGTTGGTGTCATAAAAACTGAAAGAAGGGTTTGCAATGTGTCCAGTATTTTTCTAAGTGATGCTACACGAGCTAGATGTCTGGAGAAAGGATGTTTCGAGCTAGCCAGGATGGATTTGATCCAAAGGAAGCTAACCTTAAAGCAAAGCTCCTGCCAATTCTATTCAGCTTTGACTGAAACCCAGGAAGAAATTATAAAAGCTTCATTTTCAATTTCTTCTGGTTGCAAAACCAGATCTGCTGATTAGAGGTTGGAATGATTTTAGAAGAAAAGAGCTGATCTTCATTTACTGGTTAGTTCCATGACCTTGTATACCAGGAAGCTTGATCCTGTGATCTGAAATTATTATTAAAGTAGAAATAAATTTGTGAAATCCTTGAGGGTACCTGCTTTCATAAATCAGAAGGGTGGTGTAACTTTTTTCCTTATAGTATTCCCCAGAAGGCTTAAATGTGTGCAGTGTAAGAACATTGCAGGAGGTGGGGTCAGATCCTTGTCACTTGGAGCCGCCTTGCAAGGGACAGCAATCCAGCTCTTATATATAATGTATAGAAGGAAAATATCAATATGAGATCTTGTACTTTTCTAAACAGCTTAATTTCCCCCACACTTCAAATCTCTACTGGAATCCTCTGGAGTATAAATTTCTGTAGCCAGGGCTTCAGTGCTGCTTTCCCCCTTCTCCTAGGAACAGTTTGATCTTCGTAAAAAAGGGTTGCTTCAAGTATTTTTCTGATTCTCCAGATTAACTTCTCATTAACCGTGTCTTGTAGCTTTGCAAATTTCTCCCATTAATTGTGCTGTATAACATTGCCTGCATTCAAACAACCCAAATCCTCCTCACTGTGAACTGGAATTGCTCCGCAGGCATCAGGAAAGTCGTGTGAACTCTACCAGATGCGTCAACTTGGTTGAATTTGTTCTTTTAAGGGTTCTCTAGACACTGCGTCCAAGATATATAATTGGATTAACTTCTGAAAAAGGAAATAAGTGATTCCTTTGAACCTGCTCTGGATCTTTTTTTTTTGATTTTCTGTATTTGAACTAGGAGTGTCTGAAAGAGCTTGTACATATGAAAATGTAGCTACTCTCTGAAGCCCTCCAAGCGTTGAGATCAGGAGATGGCCTGGACTGTCCTGTAGTTCACTTTAGCTTCCATCCCATGGATTGAAAGGCCAAATGAAGTGGGCAATACAAACACAGCAAGGTCAGAGAAGTGAAAATACAACCTATTTGTGTAATAATAACAATTCTTGTACCTACTGAGCGAATTTGCTGAAAGCACTTGCTCTTTCCAGCCATGCTGAGTTGATATTGTAATGGTCACAAAAGATTCGTTCCCCTTCCCTCTACTGCAAAGTGGCTTAACTTAACGTAAGGCATTAACCCTTTTCTTCTGAAAATTTCTGAGCCCATATGGCAGCTGCTTTTTCTGGTCTCGGCTATTAAAAATGTAACATTTTTTATTGGTTGCATGGCAACAGATAATCCCTTTGTTCTGTTTTGTTTAAACAGATGCTGAGAACTCTGCCTGTCGTAATAAGTAAAAAGTCTACCCTCAGGCTTCCTTTAAAACTGCCAAAGAGGAAGAGTGTGGGGATTGAATGAATATTACCTCCAAAAGTAAAACTTCTGGCTGTAGCAAGGAACAGACCTATAATCTGCTTAAATAGTTATGCTTAAAATGTACTTTGATGCCATAACCTAATTGGCTGTGGCAGGATTGCCTGGGAGGTTAACTCATCCAGACCAGGACTGGGATTTCCAAGTCAAAGGCCATAGCTCCTCTGGCCAGAATAAGGGAAATGTTCTGCAGAGAAGCAGTAAATTAGAGACCAAGAACCTGCTGGAAATTGGAAGCATTTTTCATTAGTTTTAATAGGCCATAATCTCACTGATGTTTAAAGAGCCTGTTCGATAAAATAAAATGTCCGTGGCGCAATGAGGGCACAGTTGTGATTTTGATTTCTCTTGAGTTGTTATAATGTCACTGATGCCTGGGAAGTTTCTCCTGAATTCCTTCAGCTACAGCGAGATAAGAAGCAGGCAGTAGGAGTTTCACAAAAAGCCAGCATGGATGCTTCAGTAGCCAATATTACCTGTTATAAAATGGATGAGGATGTCATTGCATCAGAAATTTTTCTGACAAATGTGAGTGCAGTGCAGCCCTCAAGACAAAAGGAAGAGACTCGCAGTCTGTCTGTCACAACAGAGCTGTTAGGAACACTTAAGAAGTTCATTTTGCCACCTCAGAACATTACCATAAGGAATAAACCTCAGCATTTTCTTTCTTTTCTTTTTTTTTTTTAAACAAAATCAGCACTGACATGGTGCAACCAGGTGTCTGGGATTTCTAAAGAAGATAAATGAACCTGTAGAGAGCTGTTTAGACTTTACCGTTGCCCTGTATGCTGTGTAGACCTGGGAGCCCATGAAGCAGAAGAGAAGTGACTGTAACATATGCAGGTTAGTCCCAGACCTGAAGTAGACTCCTACAGCTCTCCCATGGGATGCTTTTAGGAGGGTATTAGCATGTCTCCAATACAAATTATCCCTGCCTGTTTCTGGAGGGCTGCAGGGTTTCATTTCTGGATTTGAACTGGAGCCTCGAAGAGGAGGAGGCTCTCTTGTAGCGTATTTAGAGACCAACGTTGTAAGAAGATTTGGTAGACAAGAAGAATCTCTCCACCTCTGGATTTACTCTAGACCCTGGGAGGTGTCTAGAGTAAATGGAGGAAATTAAATGGGTCATGAGCAAGGTGGTTTTTGGTTCTCTGAATCACTGACAGGGATGACACAAATAGGGAAAACATGGGCAACTTCTTGACACCCTAGTTAACTGCTCCTCAGGGAGCAGGAAGGTGTTCTGAGCAGCCCCTCATTCTGAGGGGCACAATAGGAGTAGAAAATGCTGGTTCTCAGTGTATTTTTGAAGCTGCACAGAGATCCTTGAACTTAGGCTTGTTGTCTGTACGCTCCCTATGGATTAAACCTTGATCTTTTTTGGTGTGAGGATGAAAGTGTGGATGAGACAAGACAAGGGCTTTTTCATCCTTTGAAATGTAATATTTGTGTTCAAATGTAGCTTTTACTAATTAACCGTTCAGATGATGTCCATGCAGTGCTAATACTAATTAACACTGAATCTAATTTGGAACTTGGCTTTCTGCTTCCGTATACTTTATTTATCATTGAGGAATGACACCACTTTCATTTTCTTGTAAATAATAAGAAATCCTGCCATGGCTCATTATTAATATGGTATGGCTTGGGCTTAAGGAATAACATGTCTGTCTTGAGAAATGGAGTAGCAACTTTTACAGTAACTTTCCTAGCTTGCGTTTACACTTTGTGTGAGGAGATTGGGGAAATGCTTCTCTTTGCACTATCAGCTATTTGCATAAGTGGTTTTTTCTTCCAGGTGAAGGTAACATAGTCCCAGCAGTTGATCTTGCACTCAGGAGTACAAAACTGGGTTGATTTTGTTAGCATCAGAGGAGTCGTTTGGAGTTTGCGCTGGTATAAGCGAGATTATTGTCTGAGCGCTGAAGTGCTTTGCAGAGGGAAATCTGCTGTTCTTATTCTGCTGGGAATGGAGTTGAGCACAGAAGTATGGCTTCTTTCTTGCCCTGCCTTCTCCCTCAGGCATCCTCAGCTGCTGTGAGGAGAAGTTATGCTGGAGGGAAGCTTTATTCAGTTCTTTTAAGTGTAATTTTAAAAGCACACATTTTATTGTCCATTCAGTTCAAAAAAAGTGCAACAATTTGTCTTAAGGAGACAGCTCATATGTCGGTCTTGAATCATTCTCGTATGCCCCTAACGTTATTATATCATCTCATTTTCTGGGTTTCATTGACTTTCTCTGTGCTGTGGCACTTCTAATAAGTTGCTTTCTAATTCCTTTGTCACATAAGCCATATCTCTGCAGCCTCCATGAATTCATACTGGCTCCAACACCATCTGCCTCTGTGCTCCTGTGTAACATCAGTAGGGGTGAGGGGCTTTAGTCTCAAACTCAGTCCATGCCTCTAACCTGCCTAGTGCACTGGAAGAAATAATAAAGGAAGCCCTATGTCACGGTCATGAAATTGTCTGAAGATATCAGGTAAATTTAAAAAAAGCTGATTAATAGTGCCTTCACACCAGAATAAATTAAGATATACAGGGAAATGAACTCTTAAGTGAAGAATGCTATCTGACATCAATAATTATTTTTTGGTGCCTCCGCATCTCAATCAAAGGCAACGCTTTCTTGACAGGTAGTATTTAGCAGTGATGGAAAAAACGTAGCTTTGGAAGGAGGGGAGGTGAGGGTCTCCAGTGAATGGTGGAATATTTCCATTGCCATCAGATTTTCTGGATTTGGTTTTAGTTGCAAAACTGAGAGAACTCCACCCGGGGGCTGCATGAGTTTGTTCTAGAAGACAAATTCTTAGCTGATGTGTCCCAGGTATTCATCAGATCCTCAGAAAATTGGTTCAGTTCTGAATTAATGGAATTGGTCCTATTGGCATGACATAGAGGCAACATGTTTATAGAAAACATTTTTCTATGTTGTCATTGACCATTTTAATCTTAAATCTGTGTATGAAGAGAATCACTATACAGTCCCTCTTTATTCCTGTTATAACTAAAAATTTCCTTCTGATGACCATTATGTTTTTTTTAAATGAAGATGGAGAAAAGGAAAAAATCTGTCTTTCCTGTACATTTTTGGCAGTTTCTGTGTTTTGATTTGTACTAAAACTATCAACTTTGCTTTTCTCATATTTGCTGTATGAATGCTTTATACCTGCTTCCATTTCTTCCTAAGCCAAACTGTTTGTTTTTTTTTTAGCAGGAACAGTTTTGTTCGACTCAGACTGTGGTTTTTCTGGACATCCAGAAAAATGTTCTTAATCTGTTCCCAATTATTGTAACATTTTTCTTCTAAAATTCTTTTTTTCCCAACTGCTTTGGCTCTTCTACTCCCTGCCCTCCTCCTCCGGCTTCGTGAAATCGATCCTCTTTAAGCAGCAAGCATGTACATTAGTAGTTTTGGCAAAGTAAAAAGCCTTCTGTTTGCACTTTAAAAATGCAATCAAGTCATGATCACTTCTTTGTGTAATACCTTTTTTTTTTGTGATCAATTTACTCCTTATCACACAGAGGACTTCTAATATAGAATTATCTGTGCTGGATGCATCTTTTCTGAGTTAAGATTTTGTCATCTGTAGTTTCTTAGCAATTGTAAGGACAATTTAACTCTGGCAGCATGAGTTCTCTCTGCATAAATCACAAATTAGAGGCTTTTTTT
>WAAB01025173.1:0-19015 GCA_013389865.1 Piaya cayana
AAGAGAAATAAGTTGTGGAAGACTATGAGAAAATCTTTACAAAATCCAGATAGGTTACATTCATTGGGTTCCTCATGTCCACTGATGTGGTTACCCCATCTTAGAAAGCCATTAGGTTGGCCAGGCAGGGCTTTCCCTTGGTGAAGCCCTGCTGTCTGCCTATAATTACCTCCTCATCCTCAATGTGCTTTAGCACAGCTTCTAGAAGGATCTGTTCCATGATCTTCCCAGTCAAGAGGGGAAGCTGATAGATCAGTAGTTCCCAGGGTCATCTTTTCTACCTTTTTAAAAAATGAGCATAATGTTATCCTTCTTCCAGTCATCAGGGGCTTCTCCTGACTGCCATAAGTTTTCAAATATCATAAAGAGTGGCTTGACCACCATATCAGCTAATCCCCTCAGGACTCTGGACTGCATCTCATGAAGACCCATAGATTTATAGATGTTCAAGTTCCTAGATTTTCCAGAGATAAGTGGGGAAAATTTGGAGAATGAATACATATGTGAATATCTCTCTCTCTTTTGAGTATAACAAGAAGATAGACAGGTAACTTATACCAGCTCCCTATGCTTTAAAAAGCTAAATAGGAGGCTGAGGGGAGACCTCATTGCTTTCTACAACTACCTGAAAGGAGGTTGTAGAGAGGAGGGAGCTGGCCTCTTCTCCCAAGTGACAGCGGACAGGACAAGAGGGAATGGCCTCAAGCTCCGCCAGGGGAGGTTTAGGCTGGTCATTAGGAAAAAAAATTTCACAGAAAGGGTCACTGGGCACTGGTACAGGCTGCCCAGGGAGGAGGTTGATTCACCTTCCCTGAAGGTGTTTAAGGTANTCCTGCACTGGAGAAGATATGGTTTTCATAACATTGCTGTGGTTTTGCTACAGTCTGCTACGCTTAAAGATTAGGCTTCTTCACCGCTCATGTCCTGCAGTAAAAATCTGTGATCCAAGAAAAGACAGAAAACTGTAGGCTCAATAAGAGGCATTTTGGATTTTTATACACTACTAGAGGAAGAAGTAGTGAGTGGTTTCTTTGGAAAATGATCTCCCAAATCCACTGGTCTCTGGGGTCTGTATTACTGAAGGCTAAACTAATCACATTTGCAAGATTTTTATTTCCTTCCCAGCTCCTTCAGAAGCTGAGCTACTATTGGATACATTCCCATCGCAGTCTTCAGTTATATTTGCATCAATTAGTAGTATTTTTACAGGTATTGACTCCAGCATGAACTTAAAAATTTTAGACATCTGTTATATCTCCAGGGTAGTAAAGACCAACTTTTTCCAACACAAAGTATGTTCATCTCTTCCATCAAAACCCTATTGCTCCTTGACTGTCTTAGACATGAAGGTGTGTATCTAGGAACTGAGAGGAGTATCATGAAGACTGTTACAAAAACCTTTGTACTTGCATTTCTCTTCTCTCCTTCCTCAAGCCGGTTAATCATGAAGAGATGATTTTCAAGATCTGTTCCAGGATGTATGGCTGAAAGGAATCCCCCTAGAAATATCAATCAGTCATTAATTACTGTGATTGCCCTTTGTCTATAATGATATACAATTAATATAAGATTTATCCATTTCCAAAATGTGTTCATCCAATATTTTAGCTTTCAAAGTGGTCAGACAGGCTTGTTCTTTGGCTTTCAGTTCTAGAAATAAGAAGTATCATTGTGTAATTTGAAAAATAAAGTTGGATAATCTGATACATAAACCCTAGGCACATATCTGACTTTGAATATTATATCAAGTATCTTAGAATGAAGTCTCTTAATAATTTAACCATAAACCTGGAATCTTTTATAGTGAATATCTGCCAAAAAGAGATAAGGGCAAGATGGATGTTCAGATACACCTTTGTATCCACTGGTGTTAAAGTCATTTAATTGGATTGGAGTCATGGCTAGTGAGATTCCTATCTCAGCTCTGGAGTGATGGTAGCTTAACACAGAGGAGTCTGGTTATTGAGATAAAATAATGGCCCAGGTCAGTGAGCAAATCAGTGATGTGGGAACTGGAAAATACAGGTTGTATTCCGGGTCCTGTCAGTGGCCTGTTGTCCAGCCTGTACTGGCTCCTCTTTTCATTCTTTCCCCTTACGTAATTTCTCTATTTAGGCAGTGGAGCAGAATCAAAGAGAGCACTTCTGTGCCTATGGGTAAAGATTGCTCCCTCAGATGATTCTGGTTTCTTTAAGGTAAAATGAACATGTGTTTCTGGAGAAAGAGACCAGGCAGATGAACTTGTTAGTAGACTACAGGACCCTTCTTCAGATCTGTCTCCTGTTCTTGGCCCACTAGTTTTACACTGTTGGCTGCATGGTCATTCAGCTTTAGTGCAGGAGTGAATAAAACCAGCTAACTCTTATTTTCTTAACCTGCTACCAGATCCACTTCATGCACAGTTATATCACTGTGAGGCTAGTACACAGTTGGGCGTAGCAGCAATCTACAAGCTGTTCAACAGTTGTGGAAGAGAAAACTTCAGCTACCTGCTACCAAATACATAACTAGGGCTCCTAAAACAAGGAGTAGTTTCAGGCTCTGCAACTCAATTATATATAGTAACTTGCAAAACATCTTATGTGTTACTTAAAAAAAAAAAAAAATATTATATGTTAAAAAAAAAAAAAAAAAAAAAAAAAAAAGGCTTGACTTAGAAATGTCATCCTATGCACTTTTTTGTGGGCATTTCCAATCATATTATAGACTGAAATCACCCATTATGCTGCCTTTGGTGTTCCCCTTCTACTGTCCTTCATCACTGTAAGTCTCTTCAAGAGACAAGCTGTAAACAAATCAGGTGTATGGCACAATCCCACCAACAGACAGAGCACCATTAAGATAAGAGTGAACTGGATCATGACAGGAGATCAAGCATCAAGAAAGAAACCTCATGTGAAAGCTTCACTGTCAAAGCAAAGAAATCTTGTGATCATCCTTTAAGTCACACAGGTAACTGAGCATGGCTTTTAGAAACTTCAGCACCAAGAAGCCAGAGAAAGCAAGGGAATCACACGACTCACATACATTCAAAAAGGAAATAATTTATTTCCATAAAAGAGATCATTGTTGTCCTGTATGCAGATAAATGACTATTCCCAAATATATAATCATTCTTATACTTATTTTTACTATTTATTCTTATGGTTATATTCATTTACATATTTTTATAAAAATATATTTATACTACTTATGTTTGTATTCTTGTCTGTCTGAATCTAGTTTTACTAAACCTAGGAGCTCATTCAATCCCGAAGTGAAATTTTAAATTTCTGATTCATGCTTCTTTTGGAATGAAGGTGGAAGTCCAAAGCAGAACATTTCACATTGAGTTAAAGCTATTTAGCATTTTCTGAATGGCTTTTCCTGCTTTTGATATCTGAAGATGCTGAAATGGAGACAAGTGAGAAAAGTATTTTAATGGTGACAAAACTTCATCTTATTTCCTGAAAAATGAATTGAATTAATAGATACTAGCTACTTTAATTAGGATTGCACAGATCTATCGAGGTCTATCCACAGAGAACAGAGAAAAATACATTACTGTTGTTCAGCCATTTATCTGGAATTTGTGTCCAATGTGGACAGCAAAAAATTACTTGAGAATTTCCTCTCAACAAATACAGAGGACCTTCACTATCCTTAGATATTGTTAACTTGCTTCTGATAGGATGAGTCACAGCAGTTCAACCATTTCCAAAATCAGCCTTCTTTGCTCAGGGGCTATTCTATCTTGTTAGGTCAACAGGATCAGTTTTAACCTTCACCTGCAACCTTCCTCCTTAAAACCACTCTGTTCCAACACAGAGACCACAGATATTTTTGGTACCAGTGCTATTTCCTACTGTTCTCTAGATGGCTCCAACATAGCTCAGAAAGGCCTGACATAGTCTGGTAGTAAAATCGAAAACAATAAATAATTTCAAAGTGTCGGTGATCCCAAAAGATGCAAAGAATTACAGGAGTATTTCTAAAAGTGGTTGCAGGTAGGGAAAGAGAATAACTGAACAGTTTGTGAAATAAAGGCTAAAACCCCTGAGTTGCTCAAGCAATAGCTGTGTTTTAACAAAATTTCCAGTGCTAAAACTTTTGAAAGACACCCTCCTCATTTGTATGTGAATAACTCTATCAAGGATTGACATGAAGAAAAACGAATAATCGTTGAAAGACAACAAATTCACTCAACAAATTCTCCCACAGCTACACATATTAGAACCTTTAGAGACAAGCAGGATTGATCCACAGATGATAAATTATCTGACACATATGCAAACTGACAAGTATTTTCAACCTTCAATTATTGGACTAAATAGTTTTATATTCAATGGAAGATTTCTGACCCTCAACTTTGCTTTATATTATTATTTGCTAGAGGACTACTGTCAGCTTCAGGACTAAAGTATTTCTGAGACTGAAAATTGCCACTTACAGCTACAAGTTAAAAGAGAGAAGATAAAATTAGAATTTAAGATTACTTCACTTGTTTAGATGAAGTCACAAAATGGTCTTAGAAGCAGATATTCTGGAACAAAATAGACCAATAGAGAAAGTTACTGAGCTGCTCTTTGATCATAATTTCACTGCAGTCAGTACTGTAAACACCAAGAACACAGATGGCAAAGCATCAGTGTCAGCTGTGAACAGTGCCTGTAAGCTATTGGAAACACTCATTTTCTCATTCCTTCTTCCACCCTGGTATAACTCCGCTGCCGCAAAGCTGGCACATGCCTGCAGGAGGAGAAGCAAATTCACAACAGAAAGTCTAGGGAGATTTAGTCTCTAATCACAGAATGGGAGATGGCTTGCTGCATCTTAAAATCTAGGTCAAAACAGGGAATTATTTGTATTTTTCACTTGTGAAGAGGCTAGGTCTTTGGAGAAAGGCAGATTGGACAAATAATTTGTAAGACACAGATGCAGTGAACCATCAGACAGTGGGATCCCAGGGGCAAAGAGGACAGATATGTATGGGAACCTCAGAAGGGAAAAGGCAGCCTTGAGAGACCACTGCTGTGAAGAGCTTCTGTGAATGTGAACATCAACCTTATATGTGTTATAAGATTTTTCTGTTGTTCATATAGTAGGTTAGATGTCTTGATACTGTGTATGATTTTCCCCTTAGGAAGGATTGGGATCTCCCAATCTATTTTCAATTTGAAGTCACTTTGACCCCCAAATGGTCAAAGCACCCTTCAAAAACCAAGTTTCTTACTCACTGTCTGCAATGTTCTTTCCTTTCATTCTGCATGGAAAAAAGAATATGGACTGTTTGTCCTGCAGCTTTACAAAAATAAATAGTGTTGGCACCACAGCAGCTTTTGCTTGGACTAAAGGACTTCATAGCACAACATACAAGCAGTAACAGGTCTTAATCTTTCTCAGCATAGGAAGTGTGAATAGTGTCTGCCAAACGTTTATGAATCCAATCAAAATTAGCCTAGAGACAGCAGCCTGTTATCTGCTTGTCAGTAAATCAACTTTCTGATCAGGAAATAAATTGCTGTGGCAATGGTACCATATTTTTTGTCATTTTTTGTTAAATCTCTCCCTCCACAAGGGATAGGTTCACTGTCTGAGATAAAACAAGTTTGCAGCAGGTGTTGCAAAATATATAGCATGAGCTGACAGGCAAAGCTGCCTCTGCAGACATATAAATGCACCTTAGCACACGCAGCAGCCCTGAAGTTCATTTAAGGACCCAAGAAAACAACTGACCAGAAACAGAAAATTTCTAAAGGAAAGGTGGACTCCTGTGAAATGTCCTTTCATACCACCATACGAACTGCTCAGAGTAAAATTAATTGCTTGTCAGGGTACTTCCCCCACAGTTTTCTTTGCTTGGCAATGTGTAGGAATTACATTTTTGGGATGACACCTATAACCAAGCTTATGCCCCACTATTTATCTGCTATTGACTGGCTTGAACCCTGAGTATAAAAAATGCACTTGGCCCCTGCACAAAAATAAGTTAAAAAAAAAATGGCATATGCTCATATGAGAGCTCTGCTGTCACATGTTGAAGTAGAAAAAGACAAGATTAATTTTGATTCAGCCCTATCTGATCTTCACTGCTGTCACCTCTTCTCATTCATGTCTAGCAGCTTCTTAACCAGCATCTTATTAAAATTTCTGTGTTTAGGGTATGTTGCTTCCTTCCAAAGCCAGCATTTTAATTTGCTGAAGTGTTTTCAGGCATGAAGTGAAGGAGATAGAGCAAAGAGGGTTTCTTCCCTCTACTAACCAGAATCTATTATTTTTGGCTTTTTTTTTTTTTTTTTTTTGTGAGATTATTTTTTCTCAACAGTGCAACCATAAATGAAACAACTATACAAATATGGCAAAACATTGCACTTCTGAGACCAAAATGATCAGCCAAAAAGGAGTTATCTCAGTCTGGAGAGGCTTTGTTGCTGGGGGGAAAATCCACATGTTTCAGTCTTTAAATGATACGTGGGGATAGTTTTGCAAAATGCTCTTCCACATGCTACAGCTCTGCTCATCCTTCACTGTAGCGTGCTAGCAACAAAGCTTAGTGCTTTCAGCAAGAGTGAAGCTTATGCTGATGCAAACTTTTTAGATCCACTCATTAATCTAGCATCTGGAAGCCTGTTAATCAGAGCTACAAGGCTACTTTAACTCTCCCGGTGGTTTACACTCCTTGGCAAGACTTTCCTTTTTGTGAAACAATTAGTTACTCACTGTGTTACACAGAGAAAGAAGCTGAAATTTGTTACTGATTGCGCTCTCAGCAGTCATCTGGTTATAAAGCAACACACCTGGAAATCACTTGTCTTAAGTGCAACTCGATGAAGGCACTAAGTTTCTTATTACAGCTCCCTTCAAGTCCCAGGTTGTGCTTAATTTTTAAGGTTATTGAACAGGCCCTTTGAGGCAAGGTCAGCACTAATTTTAAGAATTGTTAGAACCTTCATCTTGAATGCCAGCACACTCATTTGAACCTGACAAAGTACTGAAATAACTTATAGTCTTTTGAGGACAGACAAAACCCGTGCATTTATGTTCATTCTTCCCAAGCTGCCTTTGGTATCAGCCTTTCTTGTAATGTAATTTACAAGGCTCATCAAACCCAAAAAGATGGTTTCTGGATGTTGTTCTAGTATGATATATAAGACTGTTCAAAGCAACCATTAATAAATGCAGGTTGATTTTTCTGGAGTCAAACTGAAATTAGGATTTGTGGGATAATCTAAACAGCTGAGGAGTTGAATGTTGTACAAGGAAACTTCACCTGAAGACATTTTCCCAGTGCACTTGGGATTTGTTAAATAGAAGACATTCAGTCATGTCCTGATCCAGTGATTTCATTAGTACCTTCAGACACTTCGCTGCCTTAGGACACAAGTGTTCTCAGAAACTGCCAGCATTTCTTCACCTTTACATCTGATTATAGACATATATTTTGTTCAATGGAAAAAGCATGCTCCTAAATCTAGTGAATTAGTTCCATAAAAATGTGTTATTCTGAGAAAATCCAAGCACTGCCAAGGAAACAAACAAACAAAAAGAAGTATAATCAGGAAACACATTCTTGTGAGTTTTCCCTAATCCAAAACCAAAGTTATTTTAAACCCAATTCACAGCCACTCTTAAACCAAGTTCCTAAAGCAAATCTCCTGACACAAATAGTTATGTGTGTGAGTATTTCCCAAAACAATTGTCTCCAGCTTTTGCATCAGGTCATCTTGTCTTCTCACAATTCACCCACTTTAAGCAAGGAACAATATTCAGCTTTGAAAGAGTTATGGTCACTTTCCTCTGCATCATCACTCTGCAGTTTCCTTCCTCTGGCTGCTCGTGTCTGGTCCTGAGAGAAAATTCCTTACTATAGAGTTTTGCAGTTTAACAAAGATTTTGGAGGGGAAGGCAACGTTCAGGGACAATTATAGTGTCTTTAAGATGTAGAAATGAGCAATGGTGTGAAAATGTTTTTATAGAAATAAACAAATTTTAAATGCATATGAGCTTTTTTGTTGGATGAGCAAAAGTTGACTTAACTTTAGCACTCTGCTTTTTGAGGAGAAAAATTCAAAAGGTCTTCCTCATCAGAAATTATGAAAATCATGTGTCTTCTTGTGAATTTCATATCTAAAATTCATCAGCCATTGGGGAACGCTTATATATATTATAAATACCATAATCCTTAAAAAACAATATTTTGAACTATGGATAAATGTATAGTATAGACTATGTTAAAATCATTTCTAACTAAGGAGTTTAGCTGACAAAGAAGTACAGAGTAGGCATCCCAGTCAAAATAGAGAAGGGAATGTGCATCAAGGAGCCCACTGCACAGAGGAAAAAACATAGGGAAAACATACAATAAACAATTCCTGCTTCCTTGATGTTTGTATTAAAATATTTATATTTAACTTTGACATTATTGGCAATTAATGTCTTGGTATTTATCTTTCCCTTTTAGAAAACACAATATGGCCATTTTCCCACTTAAGAAGGAACATTAGCAAATCAACAGTACTCAGTCTTGCAGGGGACATTTCAGTTCCTTTCAATTAACTGTACTAAATATGAGTTGAAGGATTTTTAAAGTAGTTTATTGTTACTAGAGGCTTCATAGTCTTTGACAGGAAAAGTAGTTTCACTTATCCTCAGACATTTATAATATGGTCATTAACATGTGAGCTACTTGCCTTAAATTAACTCTTTTTGTAGTTGGGAAGAAGCAGAGACAGTCAGATCCATCTGACTGCTTTTAGGACAAAATTAATCACACCCTTTAATTTACAGTTATTCTGCACTGAGCGCAAAGGAAGCCAAGACAACTAGCTTAGAAATATGCATCTACATCTGGTCAAATGAACCCCTATAAAGCTGTTCAGTAAGATCAGCACACAGAAATTACTCCCAGATTTGTCCTGAGATTAATGAAGAATGCCAATATTTCTGCTGTTGTGTGAGGAGCATATAGGAGGATTGTTATATTATATGGTCAAAAATTACAGGAAAGTTACTGGCTTTTATTAAAATCTAGAGGACAATAATCTGTTTTGCAGTCACCAGTCTCACCCTCTGTTTCATATGCATTTATGATCCAAATCCTCTTAATGTAAAATCATGTACAGTCTTTCCTATGTAATTCATCTCCCTGTGGTTTTATTCTTCCTTTGCTACAATTATTGTGGACAAATGGTGGTAATAGAGGCCTTCATAACTAACCAGAATTACAGACAGAGATTGGAGTGGACCCTGGGAAAGTTGTCTTGCACTTAATTTACCATGGAGCAGGGCTGTCATCCTCCCTGCCTGACAATTCAGATTGAGGAATTTAGATCTTTGTCTGAACACATGCCAAAGACAAGGGATTTGCCAAGCCCCACACAGGACATAGGGGAAAATACACAGAAGGAAATTTCTGTTCCACTTCATGTACTCTCTTGCTATGCAGTTCACCTAAGAATTGGTGTGTCATTTGGATGAAGCATACACATGCCTTTAGGTGGCAAAATCAGCTCATCTAAACCAGCAGAGTCACAGAGAGATAATACAATTTTCCTAGAGCTCCATACACTTCCTCTAGTTACTTAATCACTGCAGACTGTGGACTAAAGTTCTGGATGTAATTCCCCACTCTCCATACAAGTTTCTGGATGCTTAACCATGGAAATTACGAGGTGATGCAGTTTCATGTCCAATAGTTTCTTGCTTACAACCTGTCACAGTTTAGCCCCACACGACCAACTCAGCAGCCAAATCTGTGCAGCTGAGCCTCCAAAATCCTCTCCCCTTCCTTGACCCTGCAGGGAAAGGAGAGAGTAAAATGAGAGTTAAAAAAACTTATGGGTTGGAAACTAGAATTACAGCTTTGAAACTATAATGAAAATAGTTAACAATGATAATATTTAGGAAGTAATAAAATATAAACAAATATATGAGATTACACCCCTCACTTCCACTCTTCGATGACTATACACCATCACAAATGCTGCAGAGCAGACACAAGGGAATGGGTCCAGGACAAGAAAGACCTGGACTCAGGAACCAAATTCAGGAACACACAGATCTAGGTTCAGGAATAAGCAGACAGACAAGGTCCTCACTTGATGTCAGTCATCACAGAAGAGAATGAGAACCTTGTGACTTCTTAATTTTTACTGGGTATGATGTATATGGGATGGAATATACTGTTGGTCACTTTAGGATCATCTGTCCTATTTGCCTCTCCTCATAAGTGTGGCTCCTTTTCCACAAGCTTGAAGATAGCCTTGGTTAAGTATAAGCATTGGTCTTTTTGCATACTGATACCTTGTGCTATTACTTTAGAGAAAAACTGTCTCAAAACCATTCAGTTAGTTTTCAGAGAAATTAAGTTATATACAGAAACTCAGTCACAAAACTGACTCTAATTTGCCTTAAACTACAACATAAAGCCATCTTGCACTACCTCTACAAAAGTGTAATTAAAAGTAATTTCTTCTACAGGAATGCCACATGCAGNTTGAACTATGGATAAATGTATAGTATAGACTATGTTGAAATCATTTCTAACTAAGGAGTTTAGCTGACAAAGAAGTACAGAGTAGGCATCCCAGTCAAAATAGAGAAGGGAATGTGCATCAAGGAGCCCACTGCACAGAGGAAAAAACATAGGGAAAACATACAATAAACAATTCCTGCTTCCTTGATGTTTGTATTAAAATATTTATATTTAACTTTGACATTATTGGCAATTAATGTCTTGGTATTTATCTTTCCCTTTTAGAAAACACAATATGGCCATTTTCCCACTTAAGAAGGAACATTAGCAAATCAACAGTACTCAGTCTTGCAGGGGACATTTCAGTTCCTTTCAATTAACTGTACTAAATATGAGTTGAAGGATTTTTAAAGTAGTTTATTGTTACTAGAGGCTTCATAGTCTTTGACAGGAAAAGTAGTTTCACTTATCCTCAGACATTTATAATATGGTCATTAACATGTGAGCTACTTGCCTTAAATTAACTCTTTTTGTAGTTGGGAAGAAGCAGAGACAGTCAGATCCATCTGACTGCTTTTAGGACAAAATTAATCACACCCTTTAATTTACAGTTATTCTGCACTGAGCGCAAAGGAAGCCAAGACAACTAGCTTAGAAATATGCATCTACATCTGGTCAAATGAACCCCTATAAAGCTGTTCAGTAAGATCAGCACACAGAAATTACTCCCAGATTTGTCCCGAGATTAATGAATAATACCAATATTTCTGCTGTTGTGTGAGGAGCATATAGGAGGATTGTTATATTATATGGTCAAAAATTACAGGAAAGTTACTGGCTTTTATTAAAATCTAGAGGACAATAATCTGTTTTGCAGTCACCAGTCTCACCCTCTGTTTCATATGCATTTATGATCCAAATCCCCTTAATGTAAAATCGGATACAGTCTTTCCTATGTATTTCATCTCCCTGTGGTTTTATTCTTCCTTTGCTACAATTATTGTGGACAAATGGTGGTAAGAGAGGTCTTCATAACTAACCAGAATCACAGACAGAGATTGGAGTGGGCCCTGGGAAAGCTGTCTTGCACTTAATTTACCATGGAGCAGGGCTGTCATCCTCCCTGCCTGACAATTCAGATTGAGGAATTTAGATCTTTGTCTGAACACATGCCAAAGACAAGGGATTTGCCAAGCCCCACACAGGATATAGGGGGAAATAGACAGAAGGAAATTTCTGTTCCACTTCATGTACTCTCTTGCTATGCAGTTCACCTAAGAATTGGTGTGTCATTTGGATGAAGCATACACATGCCTTTAGGTGGCAAAATCAGCTCATCTAAACCAGCAGAGTCACAGAGAGATAATACAATTTTCCTAGAGCTCCATACACTTCCTCTAGTTACTTATTCACTGCAGACTGTGGACTAAAGCTCTGGATGTAATTCCCCACTCTCCATACAAGTTTCTGGATGCTTAACCATGGAAATTACGAGGTGATGCAGTTTCATGTCCAATAGTTTCTTGCTTACAACCTGTCACAGTTTAGCCCCACACGACCAACTCAGCAGCCAAATCTGTGCAGCTGAGCCTCCAAAATCCTCTCCCCTTCCTTGACCCTGCAGGGAAAGGAGAGAGTAAAATGAGAGTTAAAAAAACTTATGGGTTGGAAACTAGAATTACAGCTTTGAAACTATAATGAAAATAGTTAACAATGATAATATTTAGGAAGTAATAAAATATAAACAAATATATGAGATTACACCCCTCACTTCCACTCTTCGATGACTATACACCATCACAAATGCTGCAGAGCAGACACAAGGGAATGGGTCCAGGACAAGAAAGACCTGGACTCAGGAACCAAATTCAGGAACACACAGATCTAGGTTCAGGAATAAGCAGACAGACAAGGTCCTCACTTGATGTCAGTCATCACAGAAGAGAATGAGAACCTTGTGACTTCTTAATTTTTACTGGGTATGATGTATATGGGATGGAATATACTGTTGGTCACTTTAGGATCATCTGTCCTATTTGCCTCTCCTCATAAGTGTGGCTCCTTTTCCACAAGCTTGAAGATAGCCTTGGTTAAGTATAAGCATTGGCCTTTTTTCATACTGATACTCTGTGTTATTACTTTAGAGAAAAACTGTCTCAAAACCATTCAGTTAGTTTTCAGAGAAATTAAGTTATATACAGAAACTCAGTCACAAAACTGACTCTAATTTACCTTAAACTACAACATAAAGCCACCTTGCACTACCTCTACAAAAGTGTAATTAAAAGTAATTTCTTCTACAGGAATGCCACATGCAGACAAAAAACAAGGCCAGTTCTTTGCCCCAAATCAACTTCTTTCCACAGACTTTTGGTGAAAAAAACTGGCATCAGTCTATTGCAATGGATGAGTCCTGTTTTGTGAAAGTGCATTTGGTACAATTTTTGTATAGATTCTAATCCAAATTCTTGAGTGTACCAAGCCATTAATGTCTTCGTCTTTTGGTTTTAGTACTTTACAATCATAGCAGATGTTTAGAAAATTGTGTTCATAGAATTGGATCCGCTGCATCTGCTTCTTCTGATACATGCTGCTTTTCTAGCTCATTGCACTTCCTTTAAGTTAAAAGAAAAGCCAAGAAATCTGATCTCATGCTTGACATTAATCAGAAAAAAAAACCCCAAACCAAACTTATGCTTATACATACTCACAGGAATTTCTTTGTAAACCAGAACAAGAATCAGAGTCAAAAATTGCTCAAGCTCCTGAACAATCACAGTTCACCTCTGTCAGCTGACAAAAGATACCACCTAAATAAGGAGAATACATATATATATCAAAGGATGGATAGAATTAACTACAGCCTACAACAATTATAGGAGGCCCAGTAGACAAGCCAGCAGCAATGTAGAGTAGGTTGACTTGCCTTCTGCCTCTTCTGTGACTCTGAACTGTGGGCTTTATTTTAGCTCTGTACAGAAAGGAGAGCAGGACAACTGTTCTTTCTCCGTCTGTTAAAGCATTCCGATATCACTTGGTATCACTTGTGTTATAGCCACTTCTTATGCAACTAAAAGCACACCAGAAGTCATTCACAATTCTCTGATCATGTGGAAAGAGCGTATCAGAGACATTTGAACTTCCCCCTACACAGGATTTACTCAGAGTTCTGCTGGGCCAAGAGGCATGACTTCATAAGACATTTCCAAGCTACTCATCTTGAATCTTTAAATTATGTCCTTTTAGCTTCCATTTATCCCATGCAATATGGGTCACCTAAGATACTGACATCCTGACTTGCCCTTTGAAGATTCCCCTCTCTCCACATTAGCTATGCTCTAAGGCACTTTTTACTTAGCTTTGTGGTTTATCTGTTATATATATTGGAAAAGGAGACTGCTGGGAGTCATCGATCTGTAGGTAAAACCAAATATGATGAGGTTTAGACTGGGAATATTAAGCACTACAGTCAAAATATATGCAACAAGTGTGCATGAAGTAATATTTAATTCATGAGTTTTGGTTCCACAGATACCATTCATTCCATCAAAATTCTAAAAGCTAAGTCCATTTATGAATATTTTGTTTATATCACTGGAGAATCAGAGGCCACTTTATGGATCAGTTTATTCTACCATCTCAGAAATATTACTTAAAATGAGTTGAACAACTCTCTGCAGCTCACTATCTTTTTTTCTCTCTCTCATGTCTACAAAAGGAAACTTTAGAAAAACACTCACTGGCCCACACACATGTATTTTATCCCATTTCAGAAACCCTAGGGTATCCAAGACACTCATAAGGAGCTGGTAGGTATGGCACAGGATCTATAGGATCTATGGATGTTGTTCTGATATAGCAAAGAGAAAGAAGGTGGAGCATCTTAGATCATCTCAAATGAGAGAAAACACTTTGTATGCGAACAGCTGAGCCCACCCTATATGATTAGCTTAGACTAGACTTCTGCCTTTAGATGACTAAAGCAAGGGTTAATCTTGCTTCTGGTGCTCATTTTGGGTGTCTTAGGATATATTTGGTTGCTCACAGTTTAGTATCATTTGAGATGATCCAGCGTATCCTGCCTGGACACCAGATACTAATCTAGCTCCTGTATTATATCTATCGATCAACATATCCAATTACACTAGGCATCTATATGTTGGCAACTAACTCAAGTCAGGAGATTGATTGCTTTATTATTCAAACCTACCAAATTTGGCTCTGTTTTTAAAGACAAGCAGCCAGGCATTAAAAAACAGCCATCTATTCTGCTTACAAACAGGCAACATTTCCTATAGTATGCCCTCTTCGCAACTCTGGAATATCTGTGCAGGCTATAATTTCTGCCAAAACCTGTAAAAAGAGTTATTTGTTTACATTTGCTTGCTGAAATTCAGAGTGTTGTTGTGATGCATTATGCTTCCCAAGCATTGATTCAGCATGAAATACAAGGACACAAATATGCTCGGATCAAAATGACAGGAAGTAGCCCCCAGTACCTATGCAAAGGGAACCTCCATTACACTTAATATATGTATTAAAGTAAGTAGACAGTGATAAAAATAACGGATATCCCAACAACGAATACCAAAAGAAAAGGAACGCTGGTCACAAGAGCCATACTGAGGAAGCTACAGGAAATCCTAGCAAGGAGTGAAGAGCAAAATGTTGAGCCACAGAAAAAGTTCAAAAGTGTATAAATAACTGTGTGACAGAGAACATCAATGTAAACATTCCCTGTAGCAAAGAAGGTACCTGCACTTCTAGGGAAAAGCAGAACTCTACACAGTAAAAAAAAATAAGACAAGAAGAACTATTGACACCAACCTGACACATCACTTTTGAGTCTGGTTGAGGCTTAAATGAATAATAGCCTTGGGTTGCGCACTTTTCTTTTGATCGGCATCTTGGAAATACCGTTGGAACACTTATAAGGCTATTGGATGTCAAATGTGATGAAAGTGTAAATTCAGAAAATGCTGTGTAGTATGGCATACACATTTACTATTGGTAATCACATAAAGTTCATAACTAACACTGCAGGTTCATAGCTAATAGTACACTTTTTTCTCCATGTTTGGCACTCAGATCTTGTAGGCTGTGAGTTCTAGAATTTTACAGAAGGAATTAAGAAAATTCTTCCCCAGAAGAAAGGTTAGTTAGTCCATAGTTTAAAGTAAGGTTATTAAAAATTGCAAACTTTAACAAAGACAGAAAGCAATATATATGTGTATGTGTGTGTATATATATATATATATACACACATACAAACACACACATATATAAAATATTCCATTTGTTAGCCCTTAAGCATAACATTTTTCCCCTCATTAAGATATCCCAATATTTCTTCCCTGGTTCCTAGTCACAAGTTACATAGACTTGATTCAGCCATGGTCAGTCCCATGAACTCAAAGCATTATAGTAAGTTCAAGATCATTTTTGCAAATGCCTTGGTTCTCAGAGAGCCTAAAATCTAAAGACAGATCTTTCAAAGACAACTAGGAGTTTCTATACCCAACCATACCATTGTGCTGACATCTAAAATATGCTACTGGATTTGGACAGAAACATTGTTTCCTAACCTGTCCAAGTTTCTAAGATTTAACATTTCCTTCCCCTCTGATTCCAGTTAGTATGTCAGCAAAGGTTTTCACAATGCTAAAGAAAGAAAAAAGAGGAGACAGAAAAAATACCATGAAGGCTGTTGATCAGCTCCTGCTGATCCTACTGGTACAGCTCTTGAATTCTCCACCCTCTGAATTTGCTCTAAGGTTTGTGTATCCTGAGCTGATTTATGAACAGCATAATCACTTTCCCCAGTCCACTGCACATTGTGAGGGCCTACAGCCCTTTCATGTAAGTCAAGTCACATTTCAAAAGTTGATGCAATATCATAGGTGTGAGAACTGACTACCTATTTCCCAGATGGAAATTTAGTAGAGAAGGAAGACACTTGAAAAAAATAGTATATTAATTTTTTGCCTTTAGTACAAAGAGGAAAGGAGTATGTGACAGTCATGAGATAAATATTAGGAGTGGTTCTTTCAAGTGGAATTATTTAGTAAAGAAAAGAATGATGAACTACAGTACAACAAGGCGGTCACCACAACGCTTGACTTCCAACTTTGTTTTTCTTCTTTACCAGGGTCCAAACATCTTCTTTTTTTTTTTTCTGATTTCTTTCTGCAGCATCAGAGACATCTAGTGGCTTAAATACATAAAAGAAGGACATATCCCAACAGGTCCTACTCCTGTCTGAATCCTAGGAGAAAAGATGGACCTGTCACCCCATCCAATAGAGAGAATAAAGGAGAGAAAAATGATTGGAAAATGATATGAAGCTGGGAAAACAGAACAGAGATGGATGAATAATTATAGAAGATACATGTGGTCATAGCAATGAGAGAATACAGAGAAATATTGGTACATTATCCTGGAGTATAAAGAAACACAAGTGAACAATCTGAAATGCAATCCTGAACCTCATTCAATTCGTGTCCTGAATCTCAGGCAAAACAAAAAAGGGTGGGTGGTTTGGGGTTGTTTTTTTGTTTGGGGTTTTTTTTTGCAGCCCTTGGAATTGCCAACATGACTGGAAGTATAACTCAGGTCATTGGCTATTACATGGAAATCAAAAAAGGTTTCTGCAAGAGCTAAACAGATAATCTCCTGGCTACTGCTGAGAAAATCACCCTGTTGCAAAATAAAAAAGACCATAGAATCATAGAATCACCAGGTTGGAAGAGACCCACCAGATCATCAAGTCCAAACATTCCTATCAAACACTAAACCATATCCCTCAGGACCTCGTCTACCCGTGCCTTAAACACCTCCAGGGAGGGTGAATCAACCACCTCCCTGGGAAGACAGTTCCAATGCCCAATGACCCTTTGCATGAAAAACTTCCTCCTAATGNTACCATGACAGGCTGGAATTCAACACTTGGCTGGACAAAATAGTACAGTTTTCTCCCTTCTTCAATTCTGTTGAAATTTGGAGGCTATACAAGTAGAGTAATTTGGCCAAGTGTAAATCAGTAATGTTCCCACTTACCAAAAAAAAAAAGTTAAAAAAAAAAAAGCAAAAGACAACCAAATCAAAGCTCTAATCTTGACTTCTGTTACCCGTAGTTAATTTTTTTCCTTAATAATGGTTTTCCATTCCAGTGCACCTGCAATTCATGGTTCCCAAGGAAAACCATAGTGTAGAAAGGCGTGTTGCATAACTACATCTTACCCCTAAAAGAAGGGGGCACATTGAGATACACAAAGTACTCATCAGCCCCATAATGTAGATTAAATCCGCAGAACTCCCCAGGCAGTTCTACCCTTTAAAGCATAAGTATGTAAGAAGATTGTATAGAAAATTAGATACCTTATAAAGAAAAGCGCACACTTCTGTATGTTTTCCTTTAGGCAGTTACACTCAGTCCATTTGGTATGAGATAGAATATGTGTTCTCTTATGTTGTGTATAAGTTGCACAAATGTCTGTGTATGAATTGTGACAGAAGTTGTATGTGTTTTGCTAACTTGCAACAGTTTGTTTCTCTGTGTAGACTATGTGCTCATTTTCCTTTCTGCTTCACCCTAGAACATTAACTGCTCTCTGGGGAAAAAAAAGGAGGGCACCTTCCCAAAGTGTATCTGAGGATGTAGAGCCAGGACAAACCTCTGGGATTCCGGGTGAGGCATAGGACATGGGAAAGGAGAGAGCCAGCCATAAAGTAGCCTGTCATACCCACAGAAAATAGGAGAACACTGAAAAGTCTGGAGAGGTAATATCCCCATTTAAACTTGGAGGAAATGGAAAGCACAAGGCTTTTCAAGGCTCATCCTCATGGCTTGTTCCAAAATAAGCCCTAACACTGAAGATTCAAAGCCCTCCATATGTCCTTAGTATGCTCTACTTAACAATACAGTGAAGGTGGATGCACTTATAATATTTTCAAAATATTGTACACAAGAGGGCCTGGTTCTGCCCAGCCTACTCAAAGCAGAATGAGGTTTGTGGAATGGATATAATGCAGCCTGTTTCCCCCAGCATAAGCTAACAGTTGTGCAAGGGAAGAAGACTGAGCCCAGATCTCTTTCAGTCACTCGGCTTAAGCTTTAATCGTGTCCATTATCTATGCCTTACAGAGAATAGAAGATAAAATTGCCCTTGGCAATTTTCCCTTCTTCATGCATGCCAGAGCAAGCCAAGCCTGTAAGCCCATGTATAAACTGCAGAATGATTTGATACATTGAATCTACAAGTTGATAAAGAGTTCTAAGGTTTAGAACAAATGAGAAATATAATCTACTCTTTCCTAACCTAGGTGCTTCATTTATTATTTTTAAAACTGAGGATTTTGTTTCATCAATGCAAACTATCCTCTAACAGTCTCAGTCTCATTACACATAACCATTTGGTCTGGGTTATAAAATCATAGAATCATAGAATAACCAGGTTGGAAAAGACCCATTGGATCATCGAGTCCAAACATTCCTATCAAACACTAAACCATGCCCCTTAGCACCTCATCCACCTGTCCCTTAAACACCTCCAGGGAAGGTGA
>WAAB01025173.1:19315-60778 GCA_013389865.1 Piaya cayana
AGCCATGTTAAACCTCATCCCATTGGACTCAGCCCAGCAGTCCAGCCTGTTCAGATCCCTTTGCAGAACCTCCCTACCCTCCAGCAGATCAACACTTCCACCAGCTTAGTGTCGTCTGCAAACTTGCTAAGGGTGCACTCAATGCCTTCATCCAGGTCATTGATGAAGATATTGAACAGGGCTGGACCCAGCACTAAGCCCTGGGGGACCCCACTTGTAACTGGCCTCCAGCTGGATTTAACTCCATTTACTACCACTCTCAGGGCCCGGCCATCCAACCAGTTTTCCACCCATGCAGCATGTCAGATATCTATTCAGTCTACAGATCAGTCTTCCAGTGGATCACCATAGATGTCTCAATCTGTTTCTTCCTTGTTTTTGTTTTTTTTTCCTAAATGCCTCTGCGTTCCTGTCAATACTATAACTGCCTCTCCACAAAATCATTATGTTCTGTCGTGTCAGTTATCCAGAGCACCTGTTAAGCTGACCTGTCATACAGCAACTCTGAGCCACTTAAATCCTATTTTTTTGGCTGGTAACCAAGATGCTCCAATTGATTTTTTTTTTTAATTTTAAATGAATTCCCGGCAAGATCAATGCACAACTGAAACTCAGTGGCACACAGCTCTCTTCATCACCTTAGTCAGATAGCTGGCTGCAGCATGCAGGAGGCACAAGGGCAGCAAACAAAGAATAGGCAAAATCAGAGAGAATGTACAAATTATGCTGAAAAATATTTTCACCAGCCAAAAGGCTTTGAGTTTATTACATATAGCTGCCTCCTTCAAACCAATGCTCTCACTTCCTATAGGGATTGTATCTCTGTTCATGTACCAGGCAGTTACATTTTTCTGCTGGTCTGCACCTGTGTGAGATCTCATCTTGATTACCTGTATCTGAGTACACAATTTGACCACATATAAGTAGAAAATTGCAGAAATATATGATGCAACTTACCCCTTTATCTTGATCTCTTTATAATAGCTCCCTGTTTTTAGTCTGTCCAGTGGATTCACTGTATCTATTGTGTTTTGAATTTCCCCATGGTACTGCAGAAGACAGGATCAAGACTTTTCTACTTTTTTAACGAAGAGATAAAATTGCTAGGAGATGATGATGACCTTGACTAATTCCTCCGCTAAAAAAGTAAACAGGACAAGCACACAGTCTCAGCTTTGAGCACTGGTGCACAATCATGCATACTAGCTAGCTGCCAGCAAGCTACTTGGCACATTTTCGGCCAGCGCCCACGCTCCTGAACCAGTGAACGATAGCACAGACCCAGCCAGTGACAGTTCCCATTCACCTGAACTTACTGAAAAAAATCATCCTCTAGAAAAAATAATTATGTCATATACCTGTGTGTTGCTGAACTAGTCTTGGCTTCTTTTATCTATTAAACCCAGTGCAGCTGACCGGCATCAATCCTGCTCAAGGTTCTCCAATAGATCTAATGATTGCTGATAAAGTGTTTGGGATTTTTTTTTTTTTCAGCTTAAAGGCACAAGAATCTTTTGTTATTCATAAGTTTATCTTCTCCATTTATTCATTCAACTTCCCAAAGAACAGTTCCAGCTACATAAATAGATTGATCAGTTTTGAAGATACTGGTGTGCCTCCAGTTCTCAGAATGCACCTGTGAAGGCTTAGGGTTTCAAGAGATATTGCACTACAGCTGATGTTACTTTTTTGCAGCAAAGAATGACTTGGAATATATTAACTGTATTATACAAATTTTAATTTCTTTTTTTTCTTTTAAAATAAGAGAGTATTAATCATAAAGTCACTCATTCTCCCCATTAATATAATGGTTGGCTCCAGGAAAACTATTCATCTGAAGTCCATTGGCTACCACATATCTATTCATTTTCTCCTTGGTAAAATTAGCTGTAAGATCAAATCTTATTTCAAATAAATGACAAGTCAAACAAGCTTGTAAAAAAACAGTTTATACCATCTCCTCTGGCACGGCAGCAGCATTTTTGGCATGCTTTCAGTGCTCCAGGTATCTGTCTATACAATCTATGCTGTACTATTTGTCACATTTCTTACCTTCTGTAACTGTGTTGCTCCAAATTATGAATTAGCAAAAGCTGTTGAGAATTTCCACATTTGCTTTGCTGAAATTTTCCATGTAGATTTGAACACACTGCACTTATAAGCCTATCTGCTGGTGCTACCAGGAAAATAAATCAGATTAGGACTATCTCAGAAATGAATCAAATACATCAGCGACACTTACAAACCCCAATGCTTTCATTAAATATCAGTAGGCTTTCCATTATTTTACCCATTTTTATTTAATTTTACATTTTCTCTTAAATGCCCTATACTTAATGTCTTCCAAATCCACTACTCTCTCGGTTCTTTTATGCCTCGTGTATCTCCTCTGCAAAATTGTACATGGAGCCCTCGGGTAATATATTTTCAGCCTATATCATAATATTCTAATTACTGTCTAATAGTTCTTCCTAGAAAAAAAAGAAAACATTAAAAAGTGTAATTAAGCAAGCCGTTCTAAGGTCATAGCAGTCCTAGGGGTTAACACAAAAATATTTCCATATATAGTGGCCTCTTTAAAGTATCACCCTATAAGAATTAAAATGTAGCTCTTTCAGAAAACTGAAGGTCATTAATCCTTGGTTACATATCAGTTTGCATTATGACAAAAAAGAATATAAAAATCTTTCCATGGTGTATATTGAATATTTCATCAATATAACCAAGATTCTACTCTTCAAATGAAATAATAAATATGCTTATAAGGTTTTCTCTTTAGGACACCTCAGCTTACAACAAACACTTGCACACATCTCATAGAACTCATAGAAATGATTTCCTAACAGATGATTTGGCATAAAAAAATATTAGTTCCAAGCTGTATTGAAGTATACTATTAATAGCCGCCAAGATTTTTCAGTAATCTAACTACTCTAACATCTTAAAATGCAATTTTCAAAAACCCTATGTTTGCACATTTGGATCACCCACTTACAAAATTTACTATTTCAAAATTATGTTTATACACATAGCATTGTCCATTCATCAATAGAAAAATGGTGTATGAGGCACTGGCTACTGGAGTTGAGCTTTTTCTCTTAAATAAGTATGCTTCTCTTGTATATGGAAAATAGTATTAAGAGTACTAAATCATCTTGTCTCTAGAAACACATATGAACTGTAAATGAATGAGGTAGGCAATTTTGCTTAATTAGAATCAATAGTATCATCCTTTAATTAAACAATATTGATTGCATTATGCAGAGGGCAGCCTTGCAGAGGATATTTATTAATGTGATTTCTGTTTGACTTGCAAAAATATGTCAAGGGTCAAACTGAACTTGTATGTGGGATATACCATTTGAGTAGAGCAATTATTCTAAATTCATCTAGGTCCTTTCCATAAAGTATATAAGGGTGGAAATACAATCCTAAATTTTGTATTAATGCATCATTTCATGTCAGTTCAAATCATAGTATGTTAGGAAAACAAAGTGGTCTCATGTGTCATCATTTTTTTAAGACTTGAATTGAGTAGCCTACAGCTATTATTGATGTAGGAATGCCACATTGTACCTGATGTTCCCAGTTTCCTGTACACAGTCAAAGTGAAAGTAATCTCAGAACTGCAAAGTGCTGAACACTGAAAATATATTAAGCTACCAATTAAGTGCTGAAACACACACCATTTAATGTCAATAACAGTGACAAGAGGAACACTCTTTATGAAAAAACAGTCTATTCAACTCCCAGACATTCATTTACAGTAACCAGCTAAGCTGTATATCAAGAGCAAAGTAGAATAAAAAATATGAAAAAATTACTATATACCTATCTATGAAATCCCCACAGACTGAAATATAGCTGAGCTGTACAAGGCAGGAAGAAACTTAGGAGTGTATAGAATTACAGCCCAGGAAATATTCGAACACCAAAGAAAATTTCATGTTTGAGCATATGTGGTCACTAACCACTAACTACAGGCCTTTGAAGCAGCTACTTGTTTGCACAGTGTAATTCTTGTCATTATTCATCATTACTAGAATTTCAGGGTCGTAAGACACAAACTTATACAAAGATGGAGCCCTAGTTCCCAAAGGTCTTCTGGAAAAGTACTGGCAGAGGGAAGGAAAAACTAATGCAAACAGATGAAAAGACTCACAATTTCACAATGGATCACAAATAAGAAGTCTTGCAGTCTTCGAAGTTCCCATTCAGTGCTGTCATATCTGCTCTTCTCCATTCTTTCTGGCAGCAGAGACTATTACCTCAGATTTTGCTCTGAAAACACAGGTAGCTACATCACCAGTTAAATGTGAACATGTAGCTTCTCTCATTACAAAGTCCATGTCCTATAATGGACACACCAGACACATAAACACACTCATATGCAGTGACTTGCCCTCTTGGAGCACCTCAAGGGCAGGGAACCTGGATGCACAAAGCACGGAGGCACATCGACATGCATCTACAAAGCATTTATGGAGGATTTCCATGTGTCAGCATGGACAGCATGTCTGTGCAACTCCAGCTGCCTTTCCCAGTCCATCAGCAGAAATCATTATGCACACACTCTCTGCATAACTGGAACATGGCTATCTATGCGTGATCTGTGAGAATGGGCACCTGCTGATGGGAAATCTGAAGGCCAGTAGTTACTCCTGTCAGTAAATGACATAATGATGCAGTATCCTCTCCATCAGCAAAACTAAAAGGCAATATAGTTGTGATCATCACTGCATCACCAAAACAGCAAGGGCAGCAGTGAACAAAGATAACTCTCTTCACTTCCATATATTAAATTTATTTAGAGTAACATTCAGGTCAATTTTTCCTCCAGTCTTCTAGATGAAATTATATATTTATTCAATTGAATACTATTCTAAGCAGTCTCCATTTCAAAGCTTCCTTTTCTGGGTTATTTTCCCCCAGCTATCATTAATACAATGCCAAGGCTAATGAACCACTCGATAGAATATAAATACAAATGAGGTGTGCTAGACTCCCTAGTTAGCAGGCCTTTAGGGGAAAAAAGAATTGAACAGGTGACTGAAAACATTTAAATAAACAGTGTTATGGATAGGACAGTCTGGAGGACACTTAAGTCTGGGGGTTTAACGCCTTAGTCTTTCATACTCTTTGTGTTTTGGGTTCACTTTGTCCTCACAAGCCTTTAGGTTACAAGCTCAAAAGGTTTCTAGGTAGAAAAGCTGTTGCTGTTATTTCCAGCCACCTTTTAACTTGCTAAGGTCCTACAAATGACCAGAAATCTCCTCTCAGCAGAAGAGTGATTAACTAACATTTGAGTAGCAACATCTTGTGAAGACACTAAGATAATTGTGACTGATACACTGATTTCCTGATGCATCTGTTTACCTAGTATTGAGGAACACCTCTTAGTGGTTAGACTCAAGTATGACATTTTTCCTTTTTTCCATGCAGATTTAGGCAAGGTTCAAAGAGAACTATTTTTCTGTACCAGTTTCTCAGCTGCTACCATAATAATACTGCAGTCTTTGCACTGGTCTTCTGACTGCATTAGCACACTATGTCTGCTTGTACAGTCCGGCATAAACAGGTTGAAGTTCCAACATAGGGCTGGAGGTAGCACTGTAAAATTAGACTTATAAATGACAGTGGAGAACATGCAAGTAAATGTATGGATTTGATGATAATGTGGGTATGCCTCTCACCCCTTTTCTATATTGGTCCAGTCCTATTCATGGAAAGAAGATTAGAAAGATATGCAGGGTTCTCATGAATGGTTTCGCAGGTGAGAAAACTTTCAAGCAAAGCATGAATAAGGTACTTGCCATCCTTTCAGTCAGCACTGATGTAATGGTCCTATCATATAACACAAATCAGTGAATTAATTCCTCACTTTGTCTGTTAAAAGCATTTGTTCACTCTTAAGTTCTTTGGCAAGAACCATGAACCAGTCTCCTCAAAAAAACCCACGCCTCCCCAGCACACACCCCCCAACAAACCACGAAAGTTGTCAGTCTCAGTCAACACACTATATCCTTTTATTAATAGAGCCTTGACATGGAGGAGCTTTCTGGCCAGGAATTTTTCACACGCCAATAGGCTCAAATAAAAAAATATTGCCAGCACAATGATTTAAATGTAAGATGTAACAGTGCAGCACTTGCCTAGCTTGACTATTTAATGTCAGCTCCAATGTGTCTGACACATGCAAGACATAAATGAATATCCATATTTTTTTGGAATTAAAGGTTCCCTGACAACTCACGGTATGGAGCATACGGCACTCCTGATGGGTAGTTACTGGGGACTGGCATTATTTTCACCTCCTTTGTTCTTCCTCAGCCAACTTTACTAGTAGGATCCAAAAGACTCTCCTGGCTAAACTCAAGGGCAATTGTCTCAGAATATTTTATATAAATCAGTCTATGCTATATTTACCAATTGCATTTGTCAATGTCTCTTGCCAAAATTTCCTCAAGTCACATTTACTAATGAACGTGGAGTTCTATGTATTTAGGCAGAGGGAATGTTTTTTACCGTGCATGAGCTTAGTGTTATAAACAAGAAATCATTCCTTGTTTCATGCAATTGATCCACAGAGCTGCCTCAGTCCACACAGTGTCAAAATTGGTACCTTTCTCCTTTTTAAAATAACTTTTATTGATGTATGTCAACTCAACTTCTTTGTCTGCCTCGTAATCTCTTTGTTCGGTATTTCCTCACAACACAGAGTCATCACACCATTCATCTGCCTCAATCTGTCTTGCTGTTCACAGACTTTGCTGGGTCTGTCTCATCAAGTGCAGTCACTAAATTCTTATCTTTTTTCAAGTCTGTAATTGCCTTCGGCTTCACCCTGTCATTTTTGCTTGTGTTGATGTCTATTAGAATTTGGTCTAGTGTTTCAGAAGTCTGTGCTGGGTAAACTCCAACTCTGCCAGTGATTTACTGGCCCATCTTTTAAAAAGCTGTTGAATTATGTGTATACATGTAAAATTCACTGTTAATCATGAGAAAGGTGATATATCTAGCACCTGTAGCCACATGTCTGGAAACCAAGCACAGGATTTATCTTCTACTACTTCAAAGTGTGATTCAGTTCAAGATAAAACCACTAACTTAGTATGCCTGTATGTAGGTGTCTACATGTAAGGCAGTTTCCAAGCTCCTATTATAGCCTCACAGACTAACTCTCAATTCATTTGTCCTTGCATAAGCCTCTATTGCTATCTGAGATGGCCTTAAAGTTTCTATCTGGCTCCCAGCCACAGACCTTGAGTCCCTTGTCACTATAGGAAGTAGAGTCTAGAGCAATTCAATTTGTCCTAAGTCTGGCTAAAACCATCGGGTCAGCTGAATTGCTTTTCAGGCTCCAGTGTAGTGATTAAATTCTCATTGACTAAAGCCAGAGCTTAGGCACTTAATTCACATGTAGACACCTACATGCAGGCATCTGAATTTAAATGGCTTAGTCTGGAGCTGACTCCAGTTCTACAGTATCTGCTGTTTCCGAGACATATGGTGCATTTTGCAGTGGTTTGCAGTGTCCAAATCATCCACAAAAGGTTGACAGCTATGACACAAACTGCAAAAGCACTACTCATAGCCACATGGAATACCCCGGGGCATCTCAGATGGCACTAGAAACCTGCATCTCAGCTACTGAATGACTACATTTCTGCAATACACATGCTGGGACAGAGCTAGCTAGCTGGGTTAAGTTATACATCTGATAAGGAATGGGGGATGAGATTTGAATTGTGCCTAGGAAATTTTAGTGTGAAGAAGGCATATTCAGAAAAAATAGAAACTTTGCCCAGAAAACCTTGGTTATATTTGTCATCTAAAAATTAACTACCAAGCTTAAGCTAATTATCTAGACTCATTCCACAGTTAATATAAATACAGATTCCTTCAGATGACAATTTAGACCAGAGTATAACAGATGTCTAAATTAAACTGGATTAATTGCTCTCCAGAGACATCTATCACTCTCTAGAGATTGTGGAAGAAACTCAAATAAGTGTCTTGGATACCTAATATTTAACAGGTTAATGCTGAACAGGATTATATTCTGCCTTTCCCCTTATGATTTCATATTAATTACCCAACTCCCTAGGTGTTAAATATGTGGAAATGCTTTTCAGTTGGTACAAATGTTAAGTATTTGTATGAGGGATGAGCTTCTGTCAATTACTCATAGAACATCCGTCATTGTAAGATAGGTGACCAACATCATGACTTCTCCTTGTAAAACCACTCTAAGTATCTATGTCTACAACCAATATTGTCTTGTGAACATCAGGGTTATTCAGTCAAGGAATTCCTGTTTTACACTAAAGATTTTCTTCTAAAGGAGGACTGAACTGTGAGGATTTGTTTTCACCTTACTGGCCAAAAACTCACAGACGTATACACAGAATATAGCAGACAGGGTAGCATCCTGATAAAAAGAAACCTTGCCCAAGAATGATAGGTCTTTGTTTGCTGTAAATCATAGCCAAAGCTGGCCATCTTTTCCTAAACTGAAAAGGGAAAGATGAAGGACCTAACTTGCTGGCAAAGCCAGTATGTGTCACCTGCAGTCTGGTAAGATATCCTCAACATTTGACCATCCCAACAATAAAACTACTGTCTACATAAAGATAACAAAGAACAACAGCCACTTGAGTACAAGGTCCCCAGAAGTAGAATCCAGTCTCTTTGTATATTATGAAAATTTCCTTCATATTTTTTTTCTTATTATTTTTTCTATTATGTTACATGCATGTGTCAGCATATGCACAAACAATGCCTTAATAATTTTCTTAAAGTAAACAGAACAGAATTATTAGAATTTTCAGGTTAAAACTGTGTTATTCAAAAGCAGTTAATGTGTATGATTTATCCGTCACCTCTGTGTGAAGTCTTTGAAAAGGTTCTTTTGTTCTAAAGTTAGTGGGTGGAATAAGAACAACCACAATAATGCATAGCAGTGAGACTTAAGGAGGAGACATTCAAATGGCATTCATCTAGTCAGGATCAGCTAAAAGGAACAAAGGAACTTCATCATTTGTATTTTCTGAATTGTATTCTTAAAGGGCTAGACTTAAAACTGAAGGTCAGACCCAGTTCAACTTTACTTAACCTTAGAAATCAAATAATAGGTAGATGTCTAAAGCAGGGCTTGTAATGACTGAAATAGGTGTGTAGTACAAGCTAATCATGTACATACTCTGTGCACAAACTGGGAAGAAAGACAGGTTTCCAGAGGACAATTCACTTTGCCCTAAATTAAATGTTTAAGATTACAAAAGCAAAACAGATCTCTGTTTTGTTTCTCTTTTCGTCACTTCCACAAGGACTACATGACTGCTCTAACTTCAGGTCTAACATTCAGATGAGCAAATATGAGAGAGAGGCTGCATTTAGATTAAGTATAATTTGATCTTGTGGGAATTTGTATTTGTATTTGTACATCTAGGCAAGATCACTGATGAAAGAAATGTAGCTCCTCCATAATTTTTCTTTCGGAAAACCTAACTTTAACTAATTCAAACTCGACATTTGATTTGATTATCTCCACTACTAGTTTGAAAATTTAATCATTCGAACTCATCAATTAATTCTTGGTTGTGAACTCAATTTTATTATTACTTTATGCGACTTTTGATTAGCTTAATAAAGTCTAATACATTTTGCTTAGCAACATGTGTAAGTGTGTGTTTTCTTGTTCATACTGTATTACAAAATCTTTTAAAAAATTCGCAATAGGCTTATCCGTCTGAAATACCACATGGATCACAAAAGCTGTGGAAAGGACTGCACATGGAAATTGCCATAGTCCACTGCTGTTCTTCAGAACATAATAGCTGTAATCCATAAAGTTTGAAGTTTTTGAACAAAATAATCCATTAATTTAGGATCAAGACAAAGCGACTTGTAAATTTCTTAAACAGGGAATGCATTCCCTTAGCTTTCGTGATCCACAAGTTGAAGGGTCACCAGCAGAACAAGTTGAAAAAAAAACAACCAAACTTCATCTCTCTTGAAAAAAACCCAAACCTACAAGGCAATACAGACTGAACAGATTACAAAAAAAAAAATCCATTTTGAAATGAACCTTAGCAACAAATTGATTTCATAAAACTTTTCAACAAGAAGTCCCAATAAATTTAATCTAGGTTCTTGTTCTATTCTTAAGTTGTCATTCTCATTTGTTTCATACAATTAATAGATGCTACAGAACCAACTGTACCTCTAATACACATTGGAGATAGGAGTTACTAGTCTTCATGACAGTGAAGTGTAGTATGAGAGTATGTGCCATGCTGGCCAAAGGTAACTGTAGGAAAAGAAATCCCTTTCATCCTTGTACCATACCAATGCCAGTAAATAAGAGAATCCATTTATGGGATATTCCCAAATTTCTTTGGAAATAAGGGTGCTCTTCAGCATGCTCAGGCAGAGAAAGGAAAGAAAGTTACAACAAAGAGCATCTTTGCCAAGGCTCACTGAGCTCTGAAAACCAGATGAAAAGAAATAAGCTGATTGTCACTCTCAGATACACAAGGGTTCATTTCACCTCTGAAAAGATGAAGTGGCACTGGTATAGTCACAAATGTCTGAAGAGATGACTGAGAGGAGACATGTCCTTTTGCTTTGACTAATACTTCTGGGTAAAAAAATGTTTTGAGGGACACTGTACATAGAAGATTCATTATTTCTCTTCAAATAAATGGGATCCGTGACAAAGCATTGAAGATACAGTGGCTCTTTGGGGCAGATCAGACAAGCAATTCTCCACCTTTCCAGGATTTCCTTATATTTTTTCCATTATTTTTTTTACTCTTTTCCCCAGCTTTTGACTCTTCATACTGCTGTGAATATGATATTCATTCTTCTCTATACTACTTGAGTCTTTGTTCAGCTAAAAAGTGCAATGGGTGGTACAAGTAGCATCCCTCACTGGTTTACTCTGTCTTTCTCTTACTGGAAGAGGTCAGTTGCTCAATCTATTGCCTCAGCTGTGGCTTTCCCTACCTTCCCACTTTCCCTACCTTCCTACTTCCCCTGCATTCAAATATGTCTGTTCCCTGGCATCCTTTGTTCTCTCTCTCTCTTTCACTAATCCATGAAAAAAAACAAACAAAAAAACCCCCCCAAAATCCCAAAACAGTGACGCTGGGAGATCTATGACAGCTACACACATCAGATTTCTCTTAACGTTGGCAGGTTACTTCATCCCTGCACCTGAAATCACTAATAACTAGGCCTGATAGTTTATACTTTTCAGTTCTTTGGTCTTAAAAGAAAGATTTCTGTTACTAACTAATGTGCATTATTTCAGGAATAAGGAAGAGCAGGAATCAGTGGGATTCTGCTAATGGCATGTCACATTCTGTTATTATGCTGCACTTGCCTCTTCTGCCTCCCATTAAGAACATTCAGTTCCAAGTCCTGAGGATATTGTTTCCATACCAATGAAGCTAAAAATATTTTCAAAATGCCCATGGGGTGAATATTTTTATGTCCTTCCACTGAGGTTGCTTTAGGATGATGCTGACTCACACATAGTATCTCTCGCATACTAATCAACACAACAATAATTCAGGTCATTTGATTTCAAAGCATTTTCTCTAATGTGTTAACCTTTCACTGTTAACCTGCAGTATCCTCCTTCATGCAGCACAAATGGATTGAACCAAGTAATGTGAGGCTGGGGAAAGACAAACTTGAAACTTGTACATTGAAACAAAAGGATGAGGCTTATTTGTATTACAGATATTAAAAATGTATACATTTAGATGCAGGAATTGAACTCTGATATCGTGCGTCACAGTCCTCTAGTTTAATTACAAACTTATCCTTCCCTTTTGCTGCTTTTCTACCAACAATGAAAGCCTGATGACCATGATAGTCCCTTCAATACTTCTTTGAATATTTACAACAAAGGAATGCCAATTAAGCCTTTGTCCTGCTTATACGCATTTCATAGAAAAATAAGAATAGTAAAGCACTATGTCATTTGGGTAACCAACAATATTGGCTGAAAAAAACCTGTTCAAAACCAGCAGCACAAAAAAATACACAGTCTGAAACTAATTCATCAGCTGAAAGACTTCTATGTGGAACTTTTGGGGAATGACTTCAGATGTGTGTGTACATACATATACCCAACTGTATTCACAGATCATTTGCACTCAAAAACCAGGGAAAATAGTTTAATGAGTTCTGGATTACAGCTAGACTACTCTGCTCTACTTACATGTGTTTATGGTCATTGCCTTTAAAGCTTTTAAATGTAAATACCAAGACTCTCATTATTTAAAATAGTGATTTGCATGGGGGTTCTTGTTTATTTTTGCATGGGTAAAATTCATTCAATGCAGAACCAGATCAGAGTGAAAAACCTTTAATTCCCAAAACAGAGGAAATTACAATTCAGTGCAGAGATGTTGACATCACGTAAAATTTGTGACATTTTCTTCTCAGCTGTGTTAAAGCAAAGAAGCTAGGCTTGTAGTAATGGGTTTCTACCAAAACCAGTTTTACTTTGAGGGAATGAATAGTCCTGTTTTCCCTTAGCCAAGTTCAGTGTGCTTTTCAGTTAGCGGCATTGAACTCATCAGGCTCAGAAAAGTCTCCTCTGTGTTAAGCATCCAACAAGCGAGTTTCTCTGAGTTTTATCATGCCTTGCTGAGCCCATTGTGCCACTGACCCCATTTTTTACATACAATTTTAATTTAGTGTTTTCTATGGAATGTATTTGGGGCATGTCTAGAGATGACTTAATGAACAGTCTTTAAATCTGTTTATCATTTCTTTTTAGTGATTGGTACTGGATTATTTTTTTAAAGAATAAAAAAATAAATGGATTACATTAAATAAATCAAAAATATTTTAAAAAAAATTAAAAAAAGATACAGTTTTGTATGAATCAGTGGTTTCCAAACACAAAAACCTAACTTTATGAGATATGTGTGGCATGACATTAGTTGACATGATCCTAACCAAAGACGTCAGTGACAGAAAACTTTTAATTTCTAAATCCATTTACAAAGAGACAGAAATTGCTACGTTCCTGACTTAAGTACTTCAGGTTTGTGTCAGAAATTACATGGATAATTCCATGTTTTTTTCGTTCAACACACACTGGGTCATGGAATCATAAGACAGTGACCCACAAAGTGCATTTGGATGCAGTATCTGCAGTGAAGCCTGATGCAGCATATCTAAACACTGTGGCAGGTGTTCACAAGCTGGTTTGTGATTATCTCAGGCTTCAGAGATTCTACAGCCATGGGGCTGATAAGGAAATGGACTTTGCCTTTTTCCAAAGAAACAGCCCTCCTCCGCAGTTCTTCCTGTCAGAAAGGGGAACCTTTTAGTAAATTTCCCACAAAACGAAATGCAAGTAAATTAATTCCAGGGTGATGCAAACGTTCCATGAGAACATAAATCAGAGTTTCCATTTCAACTTCACCTCTTGCATTATGGGCACACAGTAAACTTAGACACAATACAGACATATGGACATATGTCATTGTGTGTACATACATCTAAAATAACATTTTTAAATGGAAACAAAACCATTTGGAGGCAGACAATCAAAATATCCTTTACTGAGACCACTTTTATTCTTCTTTCATAATGAAATGAAATTAAAATATATTTGTTCCTATGAAGTATTTTCCTTTGCCAAATTCTGACAAGGAAAAGAAATGTTTCCACTCTGAAAGCATTTTACAGCACAGATTTGATCTATCCATAGTCTTTTCTAAGTTTATGGCTCTCTCACAAATTGTGCAGTATTGCTTATAGCACCCAGAGTCATTTGTCAGGGTATGAGATTTGTCATGCTAGACATGGTTTAACATGTAAAACAGTGTAAAACTGTCTGGACAGGATTCAGCTGCCTTTTTACAGGTTTCTAGAGCAATCTGGGACACCCAAGAGTGTCCTAAACACACACAGGCTGACTAGTCTGGAAGACCTGCAACCTTCAGGAGCAGCAGCTGAAAGTCTGAAAAGATACCCTCTGGTCTTCAAATGATGATAACCTCCTATTTTTAGGCAATAAAATCTTACCCTCCCTATTAAGAAACATAAATTTTGCAAGGAACTAAAATTACAGGATTACAAACTATGTATTTAAAAGATGGCAATGATAATAAAACAAGTACAGGAACATAAAAGAGGCATCCCATCATCAAACCTAAAATCAAATTAGCACATTATCCTGCCTCTGGAAGTGATCTTCAGTGAATGTTATGGAAAAAAACATAATAAAAACAGGTCAAATCTACAGAGACACTTCTCTGAAATATAAGATTGTAAAGGAAGAACTTTTTAATATACACTGGTTATTACTGTAATCAATATCTAACAATCATTTAGCCATTCTTTTATGAACAGGAAATTTGGGGTAGATTAATTGCTAGCAGTTTATCTTGAAAGGAAACAAAAGCTTGGCTTTGCTAAGTAGTTCCAGGCATAAAAATCGCTGTTAACCTGACAACTCTGTGTACTGGAGCAGCACCGTGCCAGAGGACTCCAGCATTGTGCTAACAGAGACTGAATTAGGAGCTATTAAAACCCTAATTGAGAAGGACACTGCTAAGAACCTTTTTTTAGCATATAACATTAAGTAAATTTCAGTAGTACCATGCCACCCAGACACAATTTTCACATAAGTATTAAGGACATACTGTGTCTTTCGAGGCATATGACATCTTTATTAGTAGAGCAGGGCAGAATTTTTTTCTTATTCAGCTTTTATTTTTTTTAACTTAGGTTATATATCTCAGGTTTTAAGTGTTAACTTTGGAAGCTCCAAAACCTTTAAAAGAAATCCTCTGCACTGAAACTTGTTTCAGAGCTTGGTGATCAAAATTTAGAAAGAATTTTGTATGGAAATTCACTCTCCAGTTGCTGAAAACTAAATACTTTGTGGTATCTATATCTAAGACACCTCTCCCCTATCACATCCCCCTTAGGCTTCTAGTTATAAGTATAATGTTTAAAAGAAATAATTCCAATGACTTCTCAGCTGGTAAGCTTAGGACTGAAAATCTCAAAATAATTGTGTTTTTCAGGTTTTATACAATCTTCTGATGATGACATAGCATATTCTAAAGATACAGTGTTGTTATTGTGCCTACACATTTTAAGAGCAAAGTATTGATCTTGCAACTAAACAGTGATTTTGGGATGAAAGATGATGAAATGTTCCCATTTTCAAATGTTTCCCTCAAAAATATATCCTGCTTACCTGATGCCACTGCTGCTAAATGCCATTCTATCTGTCCTTTTCTTACTGTTTCAATGCACCAGTGTTGGCTTTCAGGCATTGATGGTGTTCTGGCTAAACTGGCTTTCCAAGGTCACTAGGGTTTTGTTCTTCCTTTCTATCAAATTTACTTAATTCACACCAGGAACTCCAGCACATTCCTGGATGTCTTGAAAAACAAGCAGCACATCTCTGAGTACCGAAAGGGTACTAGTTGGTTGCTAAAATCTGATCCTCTGATGCCCTCACTGAGCAAACCTCTCGTTGTCAGAGAGCAGTGTATAGCTAAGGAGAACTCGAGCTCCCTCAGAGGTGACAAACTGGTAAAAACAATATCAGGGACTAGTGTATGTAGGTCATTTCACAACTTTTAGCTACTCTGTGGGAAGGGAAGCCCAGGTTCTCCCTTGGAAAGAGGTTAATCATTGTGAGAGAGGGTTCCTCTGAAATGTGTCATCATTTGTATCCAGTTAAAGCTATTGTACATGATTGTAAGTTATTGTACATGGTTGCATGCTTAAGAACAACTCAGAAGACCAAAGTTTTTTACTTCAAATCATTTACATTATGTTGTGTTAGCAGGGATGTGAGAATCCTCACTTTATTGTATCCGTTCTTTGAAAGCTAATTCCTGGTTCCATTTGTCATAATTTTATTAACAGACCTACTACAGTGGTTTCTGGGGTCAAACGACACATGAAAGTCTGATGTTGATGGTCATTGCACAGTTTCTTCCCTAACAAGAGAACAAGATGACCTCAGAGAAAAAAAAACAACAAACACTCAGTAGAGAAAAATAGGAAGAAATAACCCATTAAGGAGAGAATGAATTATAGAAGGAGGAAGTAGTGAGGGAATACAAGGAAAGATGGCAGAAGAAATAAATGGAGATTCAGTTTGAGATACAGAGGCTGGGGTAGGTGCAAACAACCCATGAGCACCTTTTCACTGATAGCTGTTCAAATGCTCCATGTTGACACCACTACACCTGCTGTGTACTCATTCAACTGGCCCTGTAGGTGTTCTCCCAGGCTTGAGCCTCCAGCCAAACCTTTAATAAAGTTTCTTTCTGCAAAGTTAGGAAATACATGGGGCTATGGAGCCAATATGAGTAAGTTTTCTTCTGTGATGACTATGAAACAGGGGAAAATGTATGCATTACAAGGGAGTTGGCAGTCCTCTCTCTGAAAGTAGAAATTCTTAATTGAAAGTAGGCATTATTGTTATTTGAAAGAGTTGAACTTTCCATCAGAGCTTATAAGAACCATTTATTCTTAAGTATCCCATGTATTTACCATAATTGTTGCTACCTTACAAGCATCTAAATCTAAGCTCTTGGCTAAACTTTCCCCTTGGCTGACCAACAACAAGAGCAATAAAAGGAGAAAGGACAGACAGGTGTTAGTCAATGGGAAATCAGAAACAGGGAAACGATTAGGAAACAAGAGTTTCCCAACTATTCCTTTTGCTTCTTGCACTTGAATATAATCCACATTGCTGTTGAAATACCAGCTTTCTTTACAGATAACCTGCAGATTATATGCATGCAAACTGGTAATATAGAAGAAACCATGTATTAAAAGTAATCATGGCCAGAAGCTCTTAGTCTTTGGACACAGGAATTGAAGTAGAATAAACACTGAGCAGAGCTTTTTAATAGATTAATTTCTTTTGTAAGCTTATAAGACTCCTTCAGAAGGGAAGAGATGGCTCTAGGGTTACATTTGTTTTGCAAATTGATGGGATACACATCATGGAGGAATTCTTATCCTCTGCTGCAATGATTATACATGCCTACAAAAGAAGCTGATGTTTGTAAGTGTGAATGGCTGCACTATCTGTAGAGTGTCACTTCATTTCTCATTTCTTAATACAGATAGTAGTCTGTGGAAGCTATTATATATACAGCAGAGCCATAAATACTTGATAGAGATCCTTTTTTTATAACACTGACACCTGTGAAGAAAAGTCAGCCATGAAAAACTAAATAAAAACCCAAATAATATTAAAATTTAAATATTTCAAAGTGGATTTTCTCCCAACAAGTTTGTGGTCAAAAGATATGATTCTGTAGGTGAGGCCAGCTGCATTCAGTTTCATATAACAAGTTTTACTACATGTCTTTTCCTCAAGATCATCCATATCTTATCTTCGTTCTGTTCCTTGTACAACCAAGAACACATCTCTGGTTTTCTCCCTGTGACTCCTACGTGGGAGCTGGGGCCCTGGAGTTCTGCAAGGCAGGGTACTTCCTCCAAATCCTGGTCTATCTCACCTGGAAGTAGTATGGAGAACAGAACATGGGTTTGACTGAAGTTAAAAATGAGCTTAACTTCTTGTTAACTGTAATAAATAAAGTCACTTGTGTTTCAGAAGTTATTCAGAGAGAGGTTTGTGGAAGATTTGAATAGGCAGCAAGATTTCAGAAAGTCTGGAATAACTTGCCAAAGAGTCAGGATTCTAGGAACAGTCTCCAGTGGAGAAGTGCTCTGAGAAGGACTATGAAAGACTGACAAGGCAAATTAACTTCAGGTTTGGAGCTGCAGTTTGAGTGAGGTATCCAAGAAGCTCATAAAATATGGAGTAGGATTGGCACATAAGCTGCTTTGCATATGTGTAACACTGGAAATTCAGGCATTTAACCCTCTTGAGTTAACCAGCAACTGAGCAGTGGGTTTTTAGGGCATTAAGTAGTTTAAGATACACGTCTACATCTCAGTTCATCAATGGAAAAAAAAATCACAGCTGGTAATAAAAAAAAAATGCCATGAACTTCTTATGTCCAGGCTGTCTCAATGGCTTGGAGATTTATTCAATCTCCTCTGGCAGGACTTATCGAAACAACAGATCACTTTGCCAATTAGCCAAAATTAGTTAGAGAACTGTGACTTCCACATTCTTCAAATAGTGCTGCCTGTTAAACGACATTACTCTGAAAGGCTGAAATCAGAAAGCATGCCAAAAATCAGCAACTTTTGACTTATAGAAGGACAAGACACTGTGCAGCAACCCATGACTCCACATGGCAGGGCTGACTATCCTTTCTGTGAGGCAGAAAATTCTATAAGCCATGACCCACCTTGCCATTTCCTCATGCTGAGAAGCAGGGATATCTGGGGTGGGCAAGGCAGGATGGTGCTGGGCTCAGCATGGAAGACCTTTCAAGAGCAAGATGACACTTTCCTGCTTGCTTGCCTCTGTATGGCAGCACCACCCTGAAGTCCCCATGGCAGTGTGGTACTGTTTCCAGACACCTTCCAAAGCTGTACTTGACTCATTGCAGAAGCTACAAAACGATCCTCATGAAACTTTCTGTTTATGTATCTGAAAAGTCCATAGTAGTCAATTAAGGATTTTAATAGCATTCCCCTTTCAGTTATGGTTATACAAGAATCTAATTGCATCTAATTTAGTCTCAGACCAAGAAAGAGAAAAAAGACCCATTCAAAGAAAAGGAAGTTTACACAGCAATACAAGATCCAGAACTATAGTAATTACTGCAATAAAGGTCTCCAAAGAGTAAAACCGAGACAGCACAGAGGAACAGATTATGCTATGTCTGTGTATGCTGAGGTTAACGTGTGTTCCTCTGAGGCAGCTAGTCCTGGTTGCTGTTAGAGGCAGGATGTTGGGCTGGACAGACCTGGAGCATGATCCAGGCTGAAAATTTTTATGTTCCTAGGGCTACCATATAGAGAAAACATACCTAATTTATTAAACATCCTTAATTTTTCCCTTTCTTCCTTGCAGATTTAATTTCCTTCTGGAAAGCAGTTATCCAGCTGTGGCTATGAAACCAGTAATAAGCACACAGCTTTGGTTCAAAGGTGATCAAGTACTGCTCCTGTGTTTAAAGTAACAGAAGACAGGAAAGACAAGAATGGGGGTAGGTAATGAAAGCACTTAGTGGTGTTTGAACCAATCACCCAGGGAGTACGTCATAGTTGTCAGAGTGAAACCACAAGTTCTGGTCTTCTTCAGATCAAGAATTTTCAAAACAGACAGGGAAAGCATCTCCTTTTTGCTAAAAGAAAGCCATGGTAAAAAAAAATCTAGGTATCTACATGTAAAATAATTTCAAAGCTAATTTCACTCCCTCCTGTGTAATACTTTCACCTTCCTTAACAACAGCAGAATGGATTCACATAAAACTTTATGGTTTTGAAATTATCACTCTTGCCTTTGAAACTGAGGTATGAGTTTTCTGTTGAGAAAAACTGAAATACATACATTAATTAAGTGTAGTTAATCCAGCTTGCACTGCCTGAAGTTCTGGCACTGGTTCACTTTTTTACAAAGGAAAATGCATATGGAAAACCTGCAAAAGCTCAGTGGCTGAAAATTACCCCCTTGCAAATCTTGCCATTGAATTTAGAAAAGCAGAGATCTCTTGCATATCCTTTTATCATCCAGCAGGAAACGAAGGCTAAGATTAAATATTTTTTTTTAATTTAAAGCATTTCTTCTTTCCTTTCTATCCCCAGAAAACTGGTTTGTAGTTGCAATAAGAAAACAGAACTTTATGTCTGAGTATGATGGGTACAAGGACGCAGAGATCTGACTTAATCTGATTTCTAAGAAGGACGGGATAGTCCCAGAAAACTGCTGGAGAAATTAAAGGGTCTGAACCTGTCAACACTGGGGTGGGGGTGGAAGTGGTGGTCGTACATAGTCTGAGTAACAGCAGCTCGGCATATCATGGGTCCAGGTGCCAGCAATTGAGGAGACTGGTACCCAGGGTCAGCTACTGAGCAGATTGATATATGAATGTAACTACTGGAGGGATTCATATTGTACATATTTGTACATATATATACTCATACATGCATATATGTATGTAATGCATGTATTTATAAATGTATTTGTGTGTATAAATATACTTGTATTTATAAATATATGTATTTTTATACAAACATACATATCCCCTCTATGTGCCAGAAAAGAGAATAAGACAGGTTCCCATCTGGATGTGGAGTTGATGACAGGTTCTTTCATATACCTGCAAGATCTCTGGGCTTTGGGGTCTACACAGTAAAACTTTAAATCATAAAATGGCATAGGCAAATTAGTTCTTGCTGAGATTTCCTGATTTGGGACAGCTCACATAGCATTTTTTCTTCAGAATACAAGAACAATCGAAGTGTTTGTCCAAGTCATTCTGATATTTGTCAAATCAAGAACTGATCCTGCAGGTTGAATCTGCACAAACCCCTCTAAAGTCTTCAGTATGACGTCTTTACTGTTACATCTGAAATTCTCAGAAATCTTCTCGTATGCTTTTTTTCTATGAAGAGTGAGTACAGCTTACTTTTGGAAATAAATTAACTTCTTGAAATACAGAAAAAAATAAATAGACATTTATTTCCCTAATTAATTTCCATTATCACTGACAAACTGTAAGAGTTTTTTATAACACATTTTAAAATACTTATTTTCATTCTTAGTGAAAACAATTCCATTCACGAGTCATGAGTCAGTATAAAAACTACATAGAAGGGAAAAGATGAAACATTGTATATAGAATTACTGGTTAATCTATCCTGAACAGTCAGGGACTTGGGTATACTAAAGGCTTAAAAGTCCCAGTGCTAACTGGTACATTCCCAGGAAATATGCAGGAACCATCCAAGGACAGCACAAATAGGGGCTGATTCCCTAAAAGCATCAAGATTAGGACCAACCAGCTGTAAGAACAAGTTGAGCCATACGGCCATAAACCGTGACATGCCTATCCCACTGGCAAAGAATGACTTATTAATCAGATATTAATACTAGTAATAATAAGTACACATACCACATCTCTCTGCATGTGTAGTATATAAGTACCCTCCCCCAACCTCTTGATGGCTCCAACCCTTCAGATGAATGTTTTTCCTGAATTTCACTGTCTCTTCTGTGGGTAATTGAGAAAACACCAGACCAAAACCCTCTGCTCAGTCTCTCACGCTACAGCAAACACAGAGACAGTATTTGAGCAACAGCAATAGTTCTTCCAGATCTACCTTGGTAATGAGGCTTGAAGACAAGCCTAGGATCTTTAACAGTATAAGAGAAAGCAAGGTATCAGTTTTCAGTATTCTACAAGATTAATACATTTCATGTGCATTTAGGATGAATGCATGGTGCACAAAAATACTGGTTCTATCACTACTTATAATAATATACACATATTAACACAGAGAAAGTTCTGCTTTCCTCAGAACTACTCATTATGGTTCTTACCTTTCTCATCTGTGAGATATTTAACAGTCTGAATTACTGGTGCATTATTAGGTCAACCAAATTTAAATGTTAATATAATATCAAAGATTCATATGAGTCTAGGTAACTGACTTAAGAGCATCTCTGCTGCAACTGACAGATGTAGACACAAATCAAAATGGAGTCTGTGTCTTGAAGGGCTTAGATTCAAATTCTCTTCTAATCAAGCAAAATTTTAGATGGAAGTGCCTGAATTTTCATAATCCCTCATCTCTGCTACTCTGCAGCTTCTGCCATCGCTATTCCACAAGGCAGCAGCTGAGAATTATGTATTTGATTTTGTTCGATTAAATGCAACTTCTGAATCATTGAGAAGGAATCCATTTTCTGCTCAGCACTCTGAGATTTATCAGTGAATGCATCATGTCCCAAATCACACTGCTACTGGGCTATAAAATATTCCAATGCCTTATTAATAAGTTAATTGAATCCATTGTAATTTTCCTAGTATTTATGCAGCTCACTTTGTCATTGATTGACAGAGATGAATTTGAAGATATTTAAGAGTTTCGCAAGCAGATGAACAGCTGTATCTGAATTATCATGAAAGAGGAATAGTTAATAAGGGACTGTAATAATCTTTCATTAGAAAATTTGATGTAGTAACTGTTTCAAACCTAATCCTGTTCCCCCTAACAGCAAAAGGAATTTTCTACCTACAGATTCAATGCAATTTTCAGTTCAAAATGACTGCATCTTCTTCCCAGAAATCAAGAAAATTGCAATGAAATAAGATAAATACCAGAGAAAAGTCTGTCAAAGTAAATTATGAGTAAATCATGGGGTTGCTGACCAATTCGTGCATCTAATTTCAAAGTAGATGATTTATAATCCAGAATTTTAGTTTTTCAGGCCTTGAGTAGTATCATAGGCACATGAAATCTTTCAAAACTTTTGTAAGGATGAGTCTTGCTCACTACCTCCCCACTTAACGTGTGTCATCAGGATGCAGTCTTGTCACTGAGTTATAACTTTGCTACAGCCCTGGAATACAGAGAACCCATTGCACTACCATGAACATGACAAAAGTCACCTCTGAATGCTATGAAAACTCTCTTTTTGACCCAAAACAAAACCACCTGTCTGTATCAGAAAGAGAACATTTCTGTTCTTACAAGGGTTTTCTTCAGCTTATCCTTGTCTGATCCCATGAGCTTGATTTCTGAAACTTGGGTGAGTTTTTAAGATATTCTTTGTCTAGATGGGAGGGATGTGGCACCAAAAACCTACTGGATGCATCCAGGACAGCACACTAACAGAGGGAGTATATATGGTTCATAACTGCCCTTGAACATCTTGAAGATCCAGATGGCTTAAAGATCTTCTCTAGATATACTACATTCAGAGACCACAAGCCTAGCAAAACATGTCAGTTTTAGCTTAAAAGCAAACACCATACATCAGTGTAATGATGGTTTATTAATATTTCTAGATATATTGCATTGCTTTACCAGTGCTAACATAGCACATACAGGACATTGCTAACCTACAACAGGACTAGGTGACTAAGCATCTTCTGTTGATCTTTTGAGTATCATTGGAGAGAACTGAAGGCACCAACTTGATTCTATATGATCCCTGTATCCTACAACACTATGAAAACAATCCCAAAAGCACTCAGCTATAAACTTCAGCTGTCAACATTAGTAAAGGGACAGTTTACCTCCAGAAAAAGACTTTGCAAGACTAGAGAGGAAATGTCTTAAGCAAAAGAAATGTTCTGAACACATGAAGTAGACGAGGTCCTGAGGGACATTGTTTAGTGTTTGATAGGAACAGTTGGACTCAATGATCCGATAGGTCTCTTCCAGCCTGGTGATTCTATGATTCTATGATTCTATGACATATAGAGGCTGTTGGGGCAGCAGGTAACTCCAAAGTCAGTATCTAGGCTGTGGTCTGGTGTTAAGCCGATCCAAGAGCAAGAAGAAGAACAACAGGACAACAACAAAAAATTACCAGATAAGACAGAAAGCCATGTGAGAATCTGACAAAATCACAGGCAGTGCCATGAGGGAAGACAACATTTCAATAGTGGGTAAAGGAGAGTTACATGAGGGACAGCCAAACCCAACTAACACTAGAGGGGAGCACTAGGGAACTTCAGGGACTGGAGATGCTGAGATGACCACAATAATTGTTAGAAATACCGTATTAGAATCATGGAACCACAGAATCATATAATCATTTAGATTGGAAAAGGCAGATATATCAAAATTGGGACTGTGGAGAAAAGTAACTGGTTTTTTTGAGTTCCTTATTTGGGAAGTGACCTGCATGAAGAAAAGGAGGTTCAAGGGTATCAAAAAGGGAGGTCAATAAATGGTAAAAGGGACAATGTACATGGAAGTACCTGTCTGGCAGCTCTGCACCCAGTCACTACAGCTTGAATCAGGGTAATGAACCAGACACACTGTTCTAACCATATCACATTTGCCAAACATACTTCTGCCATCAGTAGGATGGGTGGGAGCAGGATGTTTCCACTGCTCTGTTGGTATGGGTTATGTCTTAGTCTTTGTCTCATGCACACAGGGCAGGACATGACTTAATCTGTTTCTCTGCCTTAGAATTCCTAAAACTCATCTGTGCCTTTGGTCATCAAAAGGCAGCAAAGAGGGGGGATAATGCTTAGTAGGTAATGGTATAAGCCTCACATTGCCTCATGTGTTGCTAGGGACTGAATGAAGTGAGAACATTCTGGAGAAGGTCTCAAACAGGGTTGCAGAGAGGCTGCGAAGAAAGACATGATCAGCAGAGAAGGATGGTCTTAGGCTGGTCAGGGCATCCATAATGAGACATCTTTCCCTGGGTTTTAGGGTATGGATTCACAGTTCACACCTAGAGGACTGCAAGTTAAAAATGTACTGTGTGATGTTTCAAGCAAAAAGAATAGAAGTTTCCCCAAATATGCACAAACAGCACCCTGAAGTGGGTGGGTGGGTGATTTCGGCAACATAGATTTAACTAACTCAAACAACAACATTTATGGCTTCTTCTGCAGATATTCCAGTCTGTTTCCCAAACAACAGTAAAGAGAAGCTAACAAAACAACCCTTCTGCTTCCTTGTTTTTCCCCAGCTTCCATGTTAGTCACAGAGTCTCTCTTAATAAAGGCAATGAGACTAATTCAGCTTCCATCCTTAGCAAGTACTATCCTAGTCACCAATGAACCCTGTTGTACAATTGAATTAAATCTACCTTTGGTTTAGTTTGTATAAGGATAAGGGAGGTCTGGTGCATTTGTAATGTAACAATCTTCTATTTCTATGTCTAAGCCTCCAGCAGTGTCCTCAGACTTCACCTGCAGCTGAGAGAAGGTTTGTGAATTAAAATTGATGCCTAAATCACAGAAAAGTCTGATTTCACTCAGGAGAGTTACTTATTTTTCTGAGTCTGTAGAGGCTGGCAAAAAAAAAAAGATCCTCGCCCTATTCACGTCATGAGGATGTCCATTTTCTGTTTACAACATGTTACACCACAGGTGTTTTTTTTCAAATTATAGAAAGAAAACTACCAGTCCCCTGCTATGTAGCTAATGAAATTGCTAAAACAACATCACAATTCTGATCAGATAGCATAAACAACTAAACAGCTAATTTGTTATTGAGTGTGGTCTGTTTGCCTTTTGGGAGTTGTGCTATAAGCTTAAGCCTTTAGAAATATTCCAAGATTCTGAATTGCTTGTTCTATAAAATCGAGAAGCTGATTTTTCATTTTCATAGGTAATTGTAAGTAAATTCCACAGAAATCAAGAGCTGTAACTGTAGAACAGATGCTTTGGAACTCTGGACACGGATGACAATTCCCTACCTAAGTTAGAAGCACCAGCTGGATGCTTCTCTTCTGATACATTTAGAAATGTTATTCTGAACTAATTTAGACCCTTTTCAAGAAATGTTGATTTTAAAAAGTGGGAACCCTTTAAGAATAGTACTTAATAGTACCCGATCCACCCAGGCAGATTTTCTGTTATTTTCACTACATTTCCCCTTCAATTTTCTTATCACATTTGACTTCACTTTTCTAATCAAAAAGGTCAAAGGTCAAAATCAAGTAATGTTAGTGGAAAAATTCGTTCTTGTACATCAATACCTTGGGTAGTTTTCTTGTATGATGCAAAGCAGTGCTAATTTAAGTCCTGAGAACTTCTCCTTTCCTGAGTAAATCTTATAAAGAAATATGCATTTAGCACTTTCCTCAGAAGACTGAGTTAGATAAAAATTAAATTCTTTAAAGAAAAACAACTTCTTTCTGATGTAAAAGTTAGTGTCCCACAAGGAATTCAAATTTAATTAGAATTATGATAGCATTCTGTCTGTGGGAATATTTTTCAGTGTNAAAAAGGGGGGTCAACAAATGGTAAAAGGGACAATGTACATGGAAGTACCTGTCTGGCAGCTCTGCACCCAGTCACTACAGCCTGAATCAGGGTAATGAACCAGACACACTGTTCTAACCATATCACATTTGCCAAACATACTTCTGCCATCAGTAGGATGGGTGGGAGCAGGATGTTTCCACTGCTCTGTTGGTATGGGTTATGTCTTAGTCTTTGTCTCATGCACACAGGGCAGGACATGACTTAATCTGTTTCTCTGCCTTAGAATTCCTAAAACTCATCTGTGCCTTTGGTCATCAAAAGGCAGCAAAGAAGGNGTGTTGGTATGGGTTATGTCTGAGTCTTTGTCTCAAGGGCAGGACATCACTTAATCTGTTTCTCTGCCTTAGAATTCCTAAAACTCATCTGTGCCTTTGGTCATCAAAAGGCAGCAAAGAGGGGGGATAATGCTTAGTAGGTAATGGTATAAGCCTCACATTGCCTCATGTGTTGCTAGGGACTGAATGAAGTGAGAACATTCTGGAGAAGGTCTCAAACAGGGTTGCAGAGAGGCTGCGAAGAAAGACATGATCAGCAGAGAAGGATGGTCTTAGGCTGGTCAGGGCATCCATAATGAGACATCTTTCCCTGGGTTTTAGGGTATGGATTCACAGTTCACACCTAGAGGACTGCAAGTTAAAAATGTACTGTGTGATGTTTCAAGCAAAAAGAATAGAAGTTTCCCCAAATATGCACAAACAGCACCCTGAGGGGGGTAGGTGATTTCAGCAACATAGATTTAACTAACTCAAACAACAACATTTATGGCTTCTTCTGCAGATATTCCAGTCTGTTTCCCAAACAACAGTAAAGAGAAGCTAACAAAACAACCCTTCTGCTTCCTTGTTTTTCCCCAGCTTCCATGTTAGTCACAGAGTCTCTCTTAATAAAGGCAATGAGACTAATTCAGCTTCCATCCTTAGCAAGTACTATCCTAGTCAACAATGAACCCTGTTGTACAATTGAATTAAATCTACCTTTGGTTTAGTTTGTATAAGGATAAGGGAGGTCTGGTGCATTTGTAGTGTAACAATCTTCTATTTCTATGTCTAAGCCTCCAGCAGTGTCCTCAGACTTCGCCTGCAGCTGAGAGAAGGTTTGTGAATTAAAATTGATGCCTAAATCACAGAAAAGTCTGATTTCACTCAGGAGAGTTACTTATTTTTCTGAGTCTGTAGAGGCTGGCAAAAAAAAAAGATCCTCGCCCTATTCACGTCATGAGGATGTCCATTTTCTGTTTACAACATGTTACACCACAGGTGTTTTTTTTCAAATTATAGAAAGAAAACTACCAGTCCCCTGCTATGTAGCTAATGAAATTGCTAAAACAACATCACAATTCTGATCAGATAGCATAAACAACTAAACAGCTAATTTGTTATTGAGTGTGGTCTGTTTGCCTTTTGGGAGTTGTGCTATAAGCTTAAGCCTTTAGAAATATTCCAAGATTCTGAATTGCTTGTTCTATAAAATCGAGAAGCTGATTTTTCATTTTCATAGGTAATTGTAAGTAAATTCCACAGAAATCAAGAGCTGTAACTGTAGAACAGATGCTTTGGAACTCTGGACACGGATGACAATTCCCTACCTAAGTTAGAAGCACCAGCTGGATGCTTCTCTTCTGATACATTTAGAAATGTTATTCTGAACTAATTTAGACCCTCTTCAAGAAATGTTGATTTTAAAAAGTGGGAACCCTTTAAGAATAGTACTTAATAGTACCCGATCCACCCAGGCAGATTTTCTGTTATTTTCACTACATTTCCCCTTCAATTTTCTTATCACATTTGACTTCACTTTTCTAATCAAAAAGGTCAAAGGTCAAAATCAAGTAATGTTAGTGGAAAAATTCGTTCTTGTACATCAATACCTTGGGTAGTTTTCTTGTATGATGCAAAGCAGTGCTAATTTAAGTCCTGAGAACTTCTCCTTTCCTGAGTAAATCTTATAAAGAAATATGCATTTAGCACTTTCCTCAGAAGACTGAGTTAGATAAAAATTAAATTCTTTAAAGAAAAACAACTTCTTTCTGATGTAAAAGTTAGTGTCCCACAAGGAATTCAAATTTAATTAGAATTATGATAGCATTCTGTCTGTGGGAATATTTTTCAGTGTTTATTTTAAGGTGCAAAACAGGATACACCTGAAGGAAAAGCTATTTTCTATTTAATTTAATTTGAGTGTACATACTTATCCCTACCAGTTTAGAGGAATGATATAGGGCTCTTTGTATTCTTTTGAAAGGTGATGTTTCTTTCCTCTGTAATTTGAATTCATGATCCAGTCTCCCAGTCTCTGAACTGTATATTTCTACATATTTCAAGCAGTTCACAACATTACTGTTAAGAAGGCAAACATAACTGGCAGGTGCTATGTTGAGGAATGGGTCTGAGGACTGACACACAAATTGCTTTCAGGAGGTACGTCTACAGCAATAAATGAAACAAACCCAGGGGATACCTTGAACTTTATCCCATAGCAGCCCATTTTCTCAACATTAGCATGCTGCCAAAGCAGTTTTATCCACCTTGTAGCCCTCCAGCCAATGCCCAGGCATGGCTCATGACATTGACAAGGCAAGGAACTTTCCAGTAAGCTCTATGGATGAGGCCAACTTACCTTTGGGAAGAGTAATGAGATCAGCTGTCTGGGTTAAAGCCATGTCTTGCCACTTGCTCTCCATACTAGAAAATGGGACTGATCTGGTTTACTTGACTGGCTTAGACAATTCTAGCTAGGACCATTGATACCACAAGCTGTAGATGAGAGAGAGATCAGAAAAATTGAATTTTAAGTCTATTACAGGTGACTCAATAGTTTCATAAAACTCTGGAGAGGGGTAGGTGTCTCCAAAGGAGAATCAGAAGAACTTACTAAACACTCAAGAACAGACAATATGAATACAGTTCATTTTATTTATATGAAAGGGTGTGACCTCTGACTACACTGTAGGAAATCAGGCAGGAAAATGTAGGAAAGCAGGCAGTAAAGAGACCAGCAAGGATCAGTTGAGACCTGCTGGTCAAGCCCCAGAACAAGATGGAATTGCACAGGCAGTGCAAGCAGGGACAGGGAACCTGGGACATGTATAGGGACACTGCCCGGTTGCGTAAGGATGAGGTCAGGAAGGCCAAGGCACAGCTGGAGCTGAACTTGGCAAGGGAAGGGAGGAGTAACAAGAAGGGCTTCTACAGGTATGTCAATCAGAAAAGGAGGGTCAAAGAGAACGAACTCCCACTGATGGTTGGAAATGGTAATCACATAACAACAGATGAAGAGAAGGTTGAGATACTTAACAACTTTTTTGCTTCAGTCTTCACTGACAAACAAATTCCTCACCCCTCTGGGGTGTCCCTCATGGGACAGAAGAAGGTGACCAGGGGCATAAACCCCCTCCCACTGTAGAGGAGGATCAGGTTCATGACCACCTGCAGAACCTGAAAATATATAAGTCCATGGTACCTGATGAGATACATCCCAGAATCCTGAAGGAATGGGTTGATGTGGTTGCCAAGCTACTCTTCATTATATTTGAAAAGTCATGGCAATGAGAAGTGCCTAGTAACTGGAAGAAGGGCAACATTGTGCCCATTTTCATAAAGAGTAGGAAAGACAACCCTGACCTGTCAGCCTCTGCTCTGTGCCTGGGAAGATCATGGAACAGATCCTCCTAGAAGTAATGTTAAAGCACACGGAGGACATGGAGGCGATAATGGCAGCCAGCACGGCTTCACCAGTGGCAAGTCATGTATGACTTAGTGGCTTTCTATTATGGGGTGACTGCAGCAGTGGATATAGGTAAACAAACAGATGTGATCTAGCTGGACTTCTGTAAAGCCTTTGACATGGTCCTCCACAATATCTTCCTCTCTAAATTGGAGAGATATGGATTTGATGGGTGGACTGTTAGGTGGATAAGAAACTGGTTAGATGGTAATATTCAGAGAGTAGTGGTCAATGGCTCAAATTCCAGATGGAGATCCATGACAAGTGGTGTCCCTCAGGGGTCTGTACTGGGACCGGTTCTGTTTAATATCTTCATCAATGATATAGACAGCAATATTGAGTAACATCCTCAGCAAGTTTGCAGATGACACCAAGCTGAGGGGTGCAGTTGCCACATTGGAAGGACAGGATGTTATACAGAGGGACTTGGACAGGCTGGAGAAGTGGGGCTGTGAGAACNCAGTTCTGGAAAAAGAAGGATATGGAACTGTTGGAACGGGTCCAGAGAAGGCCTATGAATATGATCAGAGGGCTGGAGCACTTCCCATATGAGGACAGGCTGAGAGAATTAGGGTTGTTCAGCCTGGAGAAAAGAAGGTTCTGAGGAGATCTTATAGCGACCTTCCAATACCTGAAGGGGCTACAATAAAGCTGGGGAGGGACTGTTTGCAAAGGCTTGTAGTGATAGAAATAGGGGAAAGGAGTATAAACTGGAGAGTGGCAGATTTAGACTAGGCATAAGGAAGCAGTTCTTCATGGTTCTATGGTGAGACACTGGCACAGGGTAGTTGTGGATGTCCTGGAAGTGTTCAAGGTCAGGTTGGATGGGGTCTTGGGCAGCCTGGTCTTAGTGGGACATGTCCCTGCCCATGGCAGACGGGTTGAAACTAGATGATTTTTAAGGTCCCTTCCAGCCCAAATTATTCTATCATTCTACGCACTCAAAATCTTGACAGCACAAGAACTACAGCAACAGCCATTTGTAAAGAATTGAAAGGCATCTCTCTATCCATGGTCACAAAGTCAGTGACAAGGAGATACTTTCTGCTCACTGCCTGCACACCCCAGAAGATTTATCAGAGTGTGGAGCATAAACCAAAGCAGAGCACTAACAGGCTCTGAAACATCCTGATGTCTTATTAATAAGTTAATTGAATTCCACTGCAGCGCTCTCAGTATTAATGCATCTATGCCTGTCATTGACTGATAGACAGAGATGAATATGGAGATATTTTAATAGCTTTTTATATGAAGAGATTAACATCTATATCTACATTATCATAAAAGGAGAAAAATTATTTGGGGAGTGCAACTCAAATTAAGAAGAAGTTGATATGGTAACCATTGCAATCAAAGTTTGTTTTCCTTGGCATCAGGGGAAAAATGTGGGTTCAAGAGAACTGGGATCATAAGCTACAATTTATGGCAGCAATTAGCCTTAAAATAATCTTACTAGGAAACTGTAATCACTACCTTTAGCAGCTGAACATCTCAAAAAAAAGGAGGAAGGAAGGCTGACTGGTAAAGAAATGTACTACTCCTGTGACAGCAGGCTTTCTCTGTCTTGTTATTTTTGTGGTGGGTTTTTAGCTGCTCATGATAATTTCAAACGTCTGATTGGATGTCCTTCACTATATAAGCTGTCAGTTATTTCTCTGGGATTTCAGCTTTAAGTCCATAAAATTGTGACCAAGTCAAACTCAAGCTTTGATTGCTCCAGGAATGCAATGCAAACACCAAATCAAAACCAAGATGGCATGACAGATAATCATAAAACCCTTTCTTATGCTGGTAAGTGATAGAGTAAGGAGCCCAGAGTTCTGGACTACAGCTAATGCATGGGCACTGATTACTGCCCACAGCCAAATAATAGCAAATGATAAGCCTTTCCTGCAAGAATTGCACCAAGAGAGTAAAAGAGCTTTCCCCAAACACTTCTCCAGGTAACTGCAGAGAATAAACCAAGTTCTCAACAATTTATTTTCAAAGTGATTAAGAACACCGAAGAAACTCTTTACCTGCCCAAAGCATGTTGATACAGTGTAACGCAAATCAAGCTTCTGAGTCAGAAGCAATATAGCCATGAGAAAACAAAGCACAAGAGGATTCATTTATCAGCAGTTAATTTCCTACAGAAATTTGTTAAAACTGCATGGAAAGTCAAGATGACTGCTATGGCCCTCCTGGCTTCTTCATGTGATGGGTGCAGGAGTATAACATGGGAGGTAAAGTCTAACACTGTAAATCATTTCCACAAAGACCTTGGAGTCCATGCACAGAGGTAACATCTTCCTGCAACTTAGCACTTCACTCACTTCCCTCCCTCCTCATTCTCCATTTCTCTCTGTGGAGCTGATGAACAAATTGTGAGCCCTCCAGTGGCCAAAATAATGTATATATAAAATATCCAACCGTGGATATTATTCCAGTCCACTCTTTAGATGCTGTAGCCACTCAGACAGGTTTGCCCCTGTACACTATAGCCATGGCTATGATGTGGGATCAAAGCAGGCAATCTGATATCTGGTGAATGCCAGAAAAATATTGGAAGTCCCTGATTACTCAGAAATATGTGGAGAGATCAAGACTATTGAACAGCATAGCAAAAATTTCCATTGTATTTGCAGGGCATGTAAGGAGCAGCCTCTGAGGCTGTGTTCCAGGGTGAAAAAAGGGGACCTTCATCTTAACACCAGTAGGATAACAAAGAAGATAGTAGATGAAAGGCTCTATCTCGGTAAAGCTCCTCCATATTTTTTCTCACAAAAGGCACCAATTATTCAGCATCAAAAGTATGCTCAGTAGTTTGCAAGAACCTCTTTCAAAGGTTTTACCCAGAAGCAATACTATTGAAGGTGGACATTCACAAAGAAGGACTAGAGGAGAAGCAACCACATGTCACTCTGTGGGCTTTAAAAGCCTATTCCTCTGTGTTTTTCTCCCTTCACAAATCCCTTTCCCTAAATTCGCTACTGACACCCATGCCCTGAGAGCAAGGGAACCTGTGAAAAAGGTTTTTTTGTAGAGTTTTTTCCCTCCTGCCTCTCAGAGCTCTGGTTTTCAGTTCCTTGTGAAAAGGTACCATTATCCCAGTGCCGGGATATACCAGGGACTGAGTGATAATGATGAGTTTTCACAAGTTAGGGGTCATACTTCATTGCTGTAGGGGTGGTATTTCGGTAAATATGTGGCTGTGTAATTTAGAAAGAAGGAATTTTTGCAATGAATGTGCCTACTAATCACAAGTAGAGGGGGTCACAGTCTCTGATGAGGATGCTGCAGAGTTTATTTACAATTGCACCACTGCCATGCACTCAAAAGTATTTTGACCTAGGTACATTAGAATAAAAACATGGGCTAATTATTATTATTAACGCTACTTCTCAGGGTTAATGGCTGTAAGGTAAAGACAAGACTGCAGAGGCTACAGGTTAAAAGACTATCTTTTGATTCAGAGGTATTAACTTCCAATCCTTTTGAGGTTGCATTTTCATTATCGTTTCCACAGTGTTAACTCATTTTTTTTTATCAGTGCAATTATGGAGTAATTCAGACTACTTTTCTGAAGCAAAACCCAATTATATCTGATTTAAAAATTGTAAGGGTTTTGGGGGGATTTCTTTTATAAGTGAAAATAAAAAAATTAAAAAATAATAATATGAGATATATATCTAAATCCATACCTATTTTTTAAGCCTCATTACAAACGGAGCCAGATATTTAATATGTCACCTTACAGTTAGACATGATTAACGCTGACGGTATCTGTAGCACTACATCAGAGTATCTATGAATTTACAAACATAACTCTGGGTAACACAGGTGAGAACAGTGTCAAAGTTATCACTTTTTTTTTTAATTAAACCCTGTGTGATAAATATTACTATGGTCAAGGAAAGATACTAGAAGTCAGCATTTGAGGTTCCTGTGGCTCCAACAGTGATTTACCACATCAGGTAAGACCAGGGCCAGACCCAGACCCAGATATTCAGTTACACTGTCTCTCCATGAAATGGTCAAGGGTAACAGCTCCAAACATTCTCCAATGAGCTCCAAAGACATAGACCACCAAGTTGAGCTAGGTATGTGCATTCCTCTGAACAAGGAAAAGAAAAAAGACAGTTATTCCATTGTCTCTTCTTTCTGTGACCATGCTAAAGGTGGGACCACAGATCTTTTAACATATGGTCTCATTCATGTGAGTGTGAACACACCAAGTATGTCCACTCTGCAGACTAAGGACAAGGCTGTCAAGCCCCCACTCCTGAGTGACTAGGTTCAGAAGGCTTATACCATTCCATAAGATTTAACAACCCAAGGTAACACTAGCTGAGCTTGTGTTGGTGTAGATACACCCTGAGTCACAAACCAGATCCTGCCATGCCAGACTGTGCAAAGCCACATTGAAGTACAGACTCTGTCTCTGGGAAATCACAGTCAAAATATAAGACAAAGGAAGAAGTGGACCCAGAAATTCTTCATTGCTGTGAAGCATGCAAAGAAATAAAACTAGGAAACGTTTACTAAAAGAGCATCACAATGTTCCATTTTAAGTTGTACCCCTCACTTAAGAGTCTTAACCGTCTTTGAGGATTTTCTGGTGTCTCATGTTCCCAGGTATAATAAAGACCCCAAATGCCAGTATAGTGCACATAGTTTTAAAAATGTTACTTGTTTTCATTCAACTACTCAAGCTACTCTGAACAACTTTGAATAAGCTCTCAAGGTGTGATTGTAATACCAGGAGCATAGAGCATGGAAATTGTACTTTTGTGAATTCCCTAAACGTGCATAGAGAATTCTGATATCTCTGGCATTATAGCATTTCTGCTTGAGAAACTGACTGCCATTGGCCTGGACGAGCATATGCTCTGCTGGGTTAAAAATTGGCTCAGTGGCTGGGCCCAAAGAGTCGTGATAAATGAAGTTAAATCCAGTTGAAGGCCAGTCATAAGTGGTGCTCCCCAGGGCCCAGTGTTGTGCCCAATTCTGTTCAATATCTTTATCAATTACTTGGATGAAGGGATTGAGTATATGCTCACTAGGTTTGCAAATGACGCTAAGCTGGGTGGACGTGTTGATCTGCTTGAGAGTCTGGAGGGTCTGCAGACGGATCTGAACAGTGTTGACTGATGGGCTGCAACCAGCAGCATAAAGTTCAACAAGACCAAATGCCAAGTCCTACACCTGGGACACAATAACCCCATGCAGCAATATAGGCTTGGGGAAGAGTGGCTGGAAAGCTGTCTGGCAGAGAAGAACCTGGGTGTATTCATTGACAGATGGCTGAATGTGAGTCAATGGTATCTTGGCTGGTATCATAAACAGTGTGGCCAGGGAAGTAATTATGCCCTTGTACTCAGCATTGTTGAGACCACACCTCTAATACTGTGTTCAGTTGGGCCCCTCACTACGAGAAAGATATTGAGTCACTGGAGTGTGTTCAAAGAAGAGCTATAAAGCTAGTGAAGGGGCTCGAGAACAAGCTTTATGAGAGGCAACTGAGGCCTTATCACTTTCTAACTACATGACAGGAGATTGTAGTAGGTGTTGGTCTCTTCTCTCAAGAAACTATTTGTAGGACAAGAGGGAATGGCCTCAAGTTGCACCAGAGGAGGTTCACATTAGACATCAGGAAAAACTTCTTCATTGAAAGGTTATCAGGCACTGGAACAGGCTGCCCAGAGGACCGGTCGAGTCACCATCCCTGGAAATATATAACAGCTGGGTAGATGAGGTACTTGGTGATATGGTTTAGTAGCGGACAGGTATGGTTGGACTCGAGGATTTCAAAGGTCTTTTCCAACCAAATCATTCTATGATTCTATTACTGTTTTACATTACCTGAAATGCTTTCTCCAGATTAAAACATTTCTCTTTTTTTGCCTTTTTAAACATCATCATAAAATATGGACGACTTGTTTGCAAATATATCACATACCATATTATTAATCTAATATGCCAGCGTATCAGGATATACAGTAAAACACAGAAGTCAAAAACCAAAATGAAGAGTGATTTCTAAACAGCAAGATAGTAGACTGTCAAAAAATGGTTCAATCAGTTTCTCTTCCCAATTAGTTCTACTTTCTAGTCCTGTCCTCACAGATGCACCTTATAAGCTTGAATTTCAAGGCAGATAACGGTAACAAAACAGTGGGGTTTTAGGGTTTATTTTGTAGTTTTAATGTTGTCTTAAGATATACACACATCCAGTCCAGTTACCAGCCATAGTATGGGCATAGGCAAAGCAACAGATAGCTGCCGTGGTGGGTAGTTTGCAAAGAAAGAGAAGGATGAGGGACGTGGGAGAGAAGAAGGCTTTTTTTCCCTTCAGCTGTTTGTACTGTGAATGTAATCTTTGTTTAGAATCATAGAATAACCAGGTTGGAAGAGACCCATCAGATCATCAAGTCCAACCATTCCTATCAAAAATTTAAACTATGCTGTTACAAGATAAGGTCCCAATGAGCAGTAATGAACCTTTGGCATCTGAGGACAGACAGAAAGGTGGGTCTGTTTTATTAAAGCACAAAATATTTGGGATTAAAACCCAAATAATTTTCATGTATAGACTGATTACATTAAGAAATAAAACATCAGAATGTGGTGTTCGACTGCAGCTTACAAGTCCTTTAAATCTTGTGACCAGTCACCCAAAATACAGGCTGTCTGCAGGCTCTGCAACTGTGTCCAGATGCTTACGATAGGCAAGAGCTATTGTAGCTCACAGCACAGACTGGAAGACAGATTCAGCATTTTGGCCAATGGTCCAAGCTACGCTGTCCCACTACAGGACAAACTGGTAGTGTTTGGCCTGCCATGATAACTCATATCAACAAGAACTGGTGAAGTGAATTTTGAGATCCTCTCATCTAAGAGTGCTAGAGAAAGGGAGGAAAGAAATAGGGGACTGTATTATTTGAAGAGGAACTTAACAAACACACAAACTAACTAACTAACCAAACCCCACCAACTGCAAATATCTAAAAGGAGTGATTCATAGATCTAGAGATATTCCTCTTTGCCTTGAGCCAGTCCTAGTAATGATGAGGCATATCTGCCAGCTCAGTGAATCTGAAAACAAAATTTCTAAACAGCCCTGATCTTTGCAAAAATAGTTATCTTTTCTGAGAAACTATTTAGTTTAGTAATCTGTTCCAATCAAATTCTACCACAGGCAAATTAGTTCTCTTGATCTAAATTTTGCAAGAATCTACATTTTCACTTAATTTTCTGCCCATTATTGCTGTCTGATTTCCAAAGCAATTTCACTTCAACAGCCTCAGGTTGATCCCAGAATCTCTGTACAGTGTTGTCGGAGTCCAATATCTTCTGACAAGTTCTTTTAGATATTCTACACACGGAGAGGGTAATGTTTAATATCAACTTTTACTTATTTAAAGATTTTTCTAATTTAACAGGGATAAAAATTATGTTGGATAATNATTTCCAAAGCAATTTCACTTCAACAGCCTCAGGTTGATCCCAGAATCTCTGTACAGTGTTGTCGGAGTCCAATATCTTCTGACAAGTTCTTTTAGATATTCTACACACGGAGAGGGTAATGTTTAATATCAACTTTTACTTATTTAAAGATTTTTCTAATTTAACAGGGATAAAAATTATGTTGGATAATACAATACAAATGTAAGTTACACTTAACAAAACATACAACAATTGCAATACACAACTCAATCACAATACCAATAGGATTCTCAACACCAATATTATTCTGGTTGCAGGTCTCTATAGCAGGCTCACTGTCATGACACTGGGAATCCCCAGTCACTGTGAAGGAATGCATGGGTTGAAGCCAGCTCAGACCCATTGCTCTCTCTGGAAATCTTCAGTTAGTTGTTTAGATTTTGTACTTTATGTTAGGCTAGGCCACATATTCACCCTCTCAGGGCTGGGCTGCCTAACTCAGGGAGACGTTCACATTTTTCTAGTGAACTTGGGAAGAAATATTTACATCTTCAGTTGATACACTCAAGTGCTGATAGCTGTTACCTAAACTAAAGGCCATCCCACTACCCTGCCCTGATCTCCTTTGGGTTGAGATAAAAGTCAGCTTCTTTGCAACAACTGTGGTCAGTACACATCCTACATTATTTCCTGAGCTCCAAGGGCACATCATTCTTACCAATCTCCCCTGAGCCTTCTTCCATTTTAGGGGTTTATTGGTTGGTCACAAGTGTCAGCAAAAACTTGTTTAAACATGCAACGTATTTTTGGGAAGCCAGTATGCAAAAACTTACTTTACACCCTGAAGACACTGAAAAGATTTTACCTTCATGACTTATGCTGGTGAAAAGCACAAAAAACAGAGGAAAAAATATCAAAGGACCAAGGAGATTATGGAAGAACCCTTAATGTATTTAATATGGAATTATATTAAATCCAAACAGAATTATTTCATTATTACCAGCTTTTATTAGAATATTCTCTTGGTAACAGACTAATTTTAATCCAACTGCCTATTAGATTTCAGACTAGAAAGAAAATGCAGATTCTCTTGAATATATATATTCACCAATAATTGCTACCTAGTGAAGAAAAGAAAAAAGTGGGTATAATTAAAATAGAATGTAATGAGTTTTGTAACTTCAGTGACTTTTGAAAGAATATGAAACATTTAATATGCCTATAGGGACTGAATGAGAAATGACTGTGTTATGCTATCTCATAGCCCTTGAAGATTTAAGCCAAGGAAAAACTGTCAATCATTTCCCTACAGTGCTCTGAATGGTGAACTGCAGGTACTGTGCGTTCCTCCGGACTCATATCAATACTCAAAGTTGGGAGCAGTGCTAGCAAATAGCTTGCACTGCTACTTAAAGCAGCACTTGGGCTGAAGGAAGAATCATACATAGAATGAATCATACAGTGTTTCAGTCTGGAAGGGATCTTTACAGGTCATCTAGTACAAACCCCTACAAGGAACAGGGACACTTTCAACCAGATCTGGTTGCTCAGAGCCCCTTGGAAGTTTCCAGAGATGGGGCCTCCAGTGCCTCCCTGGGCAACCTGGTTCCACTCTCATTGCAAAAAATTTCTTCCCTATATCCTGTATCTACCCTCAACTAGTGTGAAATCCTTGTCCTGTCACAACAGGCCTTNTTTTCTAATTTAACAGGGATAAAAATTATGTTGGATAATACAATACAAATGTAAGTTACACTTAACAAAACATACAACATTTGCAATACACAGCTCAATCACAATACCAATAGGATTCTCAACACCAATATTATTCCGATTACAGGTCTCTATAACAGGCTCACTGTCATGACACTGGGAATCCCCAGTCACTGTGAAGGAATGCATGGGTTGAAGCCAGCTCAGACCCATTGCTCTCTCTGGAAATCTTCAGTTAGTTGTTTAGATTTTGTACTTTATGTTAGGCTAGGCCACATATTCACCCTCTCAGGGCTGGGCTGCCTAACTCAGGGAGACGTTCACATTTTTCTAGTGAACTTGGGAAGAAATATTTACATCTTCAGTTGATACACTCAAGTGCTGATAGCTGTTACCTAAACTAAAGGCCATCCCACTACCCTGCCCTGATCTCCTTTGGGTTGAGATAAAAGTCAGCTTCTTTGCAACAACTGTGGTCAGTACACATCCTACATTATTTCCTGAGCTCCAAGGGCACATCATTCTTACCAATCTCCCCTGAGCCTTCTTCCATTTTAGGGGTTTATTGGTTGGTCACAAGTGTCAGCAAAAACTTGTTTAAACATGCAACGTATTTTTGGGAAGCCAGTATGCAAAAACTTACTTTACACCCTGAAGACACTGAAAAGATTTTACCTTCATGACTTATGCTGGTGAAAAGCACAAAAAACAGAGGAAAAAATATCAAAGGACGAAGGAGATTATGGAAGAACCCTTAATGTATTTAATATGGAATTATATTAAATCCAAACAGAATTATTTCATTATTACCAGCTTTTATTAGAATATTCTCTTGGTAACAGACTAATTTTAATCCAACTGCCTATTAGATTTCAGACTAGAAAGAAAATGCAGATTCTCTTGAATATATATATTCACCAATAATTGCTACCTAGTGAAGAAAAGAAAAAAGTGGGTATAATTAAAATAGAATGTAATGAGTTTTGTAACTTCAGTGACTTTTGAAAGAATATGAAACATTTAATATGCCTATAGGGACTGAATGAGAAATGACTGTGTTATGCTATCTCATAGCCCTTGAAGATTTAAGCCAAGGAAAAACTGTCAATCATTTCCCTACAGTGCTCTGAATGGTGAACTGCAGGTACTGTGCGTTCCTCCGGACTCATATCAATACTCAAAGTTGGGAGCAGTGCTAGCAAATAGCTTGCACTGCTACTTAAAGCAGCACTTGGGCTGAAGGAAGAATCATACATAGAATGAATCATACAGTGTTTCAGTCTGGAAGGGATCTTTACAGGTCATCTAGTACAAACCCCTACAAGGAACAGGGACACTTTCAACCAGATCTGGTTGCTCAGAGGCCCTTGGAAGTTTCCAGAGATGGGGCCTCCAGTGCCTCCCTGGGCAACCTGGTTCCACTCTCATTGCAAAAAATTTCTTCCCTATATCCTGTATCTACCCTCAACTAGTGTGAAATCCTTGTCCTGTCACAACAGGCCTTGCTAAAAAGTCTGTCCCCATCTTTCCTACAGAACCTCTTTAATAAAGGGGATGAAAGAGTGATTGGGACAACTGTCCTGAGTGGATTAAAATAAGCATGTGTTTCTGTCTTGTATCTTTCCCACTTAATTTTAATTAGATTTCCAGTTCATCCTTATAGTAAAGTTAGAGTTCTGCTGTTTTTTGGTTTCACTTCACTCCACTAACTCCAAGCTATATATCTCATGGAGTGTTTAAACAGGGTTTTTTTTCCTTCTTCCAGATGTTAGGAGCGCACTGTGATCAGAACTATCCAGAAAGACAAAACGGGATAAATTTCTGACAATTTTCCCAGCTATGAGTAAGGACAAGTAGGTAGTGGGGGCCTGAGCTATTCAGCAAGGACACGGGACACTCACCACAGCATATTCCACAGCAGGTATAGAGAGCATTACCATCCAGAGGTACCTTGTGTTTCCTAGTAGGTTATTGCCGATCTAATGGTTGTTACCAGATTATCATCCAGAGGATGCTATCAGCATCACACATCCAGATGATGACATGTATCTACGTGTCATGGAAACTTTTAAGAGTGACGGACAGTCCCACAACCTGCAAGCATGCAGGACTTCAATTAATCTGGGAGCATCTTTGTTATGTTCCAGTTAGTAGTAATGCCTGTAGCTGACCCTGTGACTGAATGTGACAGTGGGAAACATCTGGTGCTGTTATATTCTCTGTGCGGACAGTTTGATTGATCCTTTCAATATTGGAATTGGTTGAACACAAAGGAAACATCAACATTTTCAGAAAAAGAATAATACTGAATCAGAAACTTGCCTGAGTATGCTGACATGGTTTCAAATGAAAACAAATTTATTTAAAATTCCAGTTATCATCCCCTTCTCTCTCCTCTCCCTGAAAATAAAAGTTTAGAAACAATAAAAAAGTTATTTTTAAAGGATCTGCTAGATGCTTAGGCTCAGAACCGTCTCTGTGTTTTACACAGAGGACTCAAAAGAGAAAGATTTAAATAATTAAAAAGGAAACACCCAAGACTCTTCCCCCTCAAGACTGCATCAAACATATGGAAAAGAGAGACAGGTGCCTATCTACTCTATTAGTACACATTGTAACATGACTAAACACAGGAGTGCTGCTGGCAGTACGGCACCTAGGAAAATTGCCCAACAGATCATAGAATAATAGAATC
>WAAB01025174.1:13428-27079 GCA_013389865.1 Piaya cayana
GGAGCTGGCCTCTTTTCCCAAGTGACAGGACGAGGGGGAATGGCCTCAAGCTCCACCAGGGGAGATTTAGGCTAGAGATTAGGAGGAAGGTTTTTACGGAAAGGGTCATTGGGCATTGGAATATGCTTCCCAGGGAGGTGGTTGATTCACCTTCCCTGGAGGTGTTTAAGACACAAGTAGACGAGGTCCTGAGGGACGTGGTTTAGTGTTTGATGGGAATGGTTGGACTCGATGGTCCGATGGGTCTCTTCCAACCCGGTGATTCTGTGATTCTGTGTGATTTTTTGGAGCTTTGGACGCCAGACTGATCCCGCCGTGCGTGTTCTGCAGCGTTGCTCCCCGCAGAGAAACTTCCATAAGGAAATCTTCTACTTGAGAGACGAGGCCAAATCCTGATGAACATATTGTTTGTGAGCAAACACCACCAGCTAGCTTCTCAGCTGCTGCAAAAGACACAGCCATGTGGTGGCTTCCACCGAGATACATCAAATCCTCACTTCTCTTTATATTCATCAGCTATTAACGCGTTGCTCCTGACGATGCTGTTACGGGTTGAGCCAATGTGGTATCTGTGTGATGCTGATGGAGCTGAGGATCAGGTTGATAAGGGCTTTCTCTACTCTCACGTCTTCTGAACATTCCCTGACTGCCTGTCTCCTTCTCCAGGGTCTTAAATACTTGTGCCAACCCTCCTTTGTCTGTCTTGCCCCCGAAACCACAGGGAACCTCTGGAGAAGAGGAGGCTNTCCTGAAACCACAGGGAATCCAAACTAAGAAAAGGTTTCAACATGCATTTGTAGACTCTAGACATCGAGGCATGGATAGACACTCCTCTTTTCCCTCGCTGAGGATCAGGAGTTGAACGTTATCTCGGTAAGAAGATCAAGATTAGGTCTGGTGGGTGCTTTGACCACTGGAGAGTCTTGATGCTGAGGGGAGGTGGAGGACGAGCCCCTCCGCACCTCCATGCCAGCCATCCCCATCATCATTTTTGCTGCTGCAGGCAGCGAGGTCATGGTAACGTGGTTTTGAGGGAAGGTTGGGGTGTGACAGGAGAGCTTGGCCTCCTTTGGGATTGCAGCATCGAGGCAGTGAGGGGAGCTGTTGCCTTCCTGCTTTGCAAAAGCGCTGGGCTCCTGCCTGCAGGAGAGGGAGAGTGGCAGCACTCACTGCTCTCCTCCCCATGGGCTGCAAAGAGGTTCCTAAGTGGTGTTAAAAAGCATTTCCCAACCCTCTATGAGGTGCTCAGAGAGCAGGGCAAGCTCGTGGGCTCCATCCTCGTGAGCGCGAGGCGCCCGCATCTCCCTGGACATCAACCCCCGCAGAGGGTCTCCGTGCTGAGTTTGCCTGAACACAAGCTCTCAGGATTAGTCTCGACTGGCTCTGCTTCCAGAGGCTCGGAATCAAAGAGGATTTGCCCAGCAACAGAGCAAATCTTAAACAACACGTTTGTTTACTTGTGAATCACGACCGTTTCTGTGTGCCCAGGCGCAGCTCTGCGTCACGCTTCTGGGCAGCAGAGACCAAGGGAACTTGCTCAACGAGGAAAGAGCCTTGCTGGGTGCAAACATCCTTCCTCGTTGAGAAGCAAAGGACTGGAAAAAAGGACCTCATTGCTCTCTACGACTACCTAAAAGGTTGTGGAGGGAGGGAGCTGGGCTCTTCTCCCAAGAGACAGGGGACAGGACGAGAGGGAATGGCCTCAAGCTCCACCAGGGGAGGGTCAGGATGGACATCAGGAAAAAAAAATTCATGGAAAGGGTCATGGGGCAGTGTCAGAGGCTGCCCAGGGAGGGGGATGATTCACCTTCCCTGGAGGGGTTTAAGGGACGGGTGGATGAGGTGCTGAGGGACATGGTTTAGTGTTTGATAGGAATGGTTGGACTCGATGATCCAATGGATCTTTTCCAACCTGCTGATTCTATGATTCCATGAAAAGACATTGGACGCTGCTGCATTTTTCGAAGCTCACGACAGGCGATGCTCTTTGCAAGAGACGCTCTTTGCCCATCCACATCCATCTGCTGATCAGGGAATGGCTCCTTGCCTGGTCTAGAGGAGCTTTTCCTCCGTGAAGTCTCTTTCCTGGAGCCTCTCTCTTCTGCGGGGTGCGAGCCGACGGTTGCAGTGGCAGGGAGAGCAGCGTGGGAGAGGATCGCAGCCTAGCGAATCTGGGCATGTTTTCTTCTTTTTGGACAAATAGCTTATTCTTTGAAAATTCAGTTGTGGGTCGGCCAGCACCATCTGTGAAGCCCTGCCAAATCTGGTGAAGAGTTTCAGCCAAGAAAAAAAAAAAGAAAAGGAAAAAAATTATAAAGCCTGGAAAGCATCCATTTTCAAAAGCGCTTTTCAAAACAAATATTTCAGGTCTTTCTTTCCAAATTACGTTCTCTGTTGACATTTGCCTGCTTAATAATATATATTTTTAAAAGAGTTTGTAGAAGATGACCTCGAGTGCTTGGATTATTTGACTTGTTGCTTTTTGTGGAGGAAATATTTTTGCTCTCTGGACGAAAAAAAAGCTGCGGGAAAGGCAGAGCTGGTCTGCTCGGGGACCTGTTTGGTGTGTGACTGTCACAACCTGGTGCTGCCTGTGGCAGGGACGACGTAGAATCACAGAAGGGTTTGAGTTGGAAGGGACCTTAAGCCCATCCAGTTCCACCCCCTGCAGCGGGCAGGGAGACCTCCCACTGGATCAGGGTGTTCATGCTCTGGTGGCTGTAAATGAGCAGAATTGTGTAGGGGCTGGAGAAGCCTTATGAGAAGTGGCTGAAGGAGCTGGGGCTGTTTATCCTGGAGAAAAGGAGGCTAAGAGGAGACCTCATCACTCTCTCCAGCTGCCTGAGGGGGTGTTGTGGTGAGGTGGGTGCTGGTCCCTTCTCCCAGGTAAAAAAGTGATAGAATGAGAGGAAATGACCTGAAGTTGCACCCGAGGAGGTTTAGACTGGATTTTGGGAAAAAAATTCCCCCTTGAAAAGGTTCTCGCTGCCAGGGAGGTGGTGGAGCCCCCATCCCTGGAGGGATTTAAAAGACAAGTATAAGAGGAGTTCAAGGATCTAGTTTAGTAGTGGACAGGTATGGTCGGACTCGATGATCTCCAAGGTCTTTTCCAACCGAATGATTCTGTGAGCCCATGATTTAAACTCCTTGGATAAACCTCCTGCTCACGTGAGGCTCGGTCCTTAGTGCCAGCGTTAGTTTGCCTTCTGCTTTTGAAACCGCTCCACCTGCAAGCTGCGGGGCATTCCAATAAAATATCCCTCCAGACCGGTGCGTGCAAGGAGGCCTTGGAGTCATCAGCTTGCTGGAGCAGTTTATTTGGCTAAATACGCCATCGATTTGTTTGGGCTGCATTCTGCCTGTGTGGGCTTTGTAAGTCAATACAGCTCCAGTCCCGCTCTCCACACTCGGTAATTGCTGGGTAGTAGAGTATATTTAGAAGGTGCGACGCTGAGTGCGTGCGTGTGCTTGAAACAACAGGCGACAGGAGGGTTGTCGCCCGGAGGAGAGCAGGGTGAAGGCTCGGTGAGGTGTTGCACAGGTTAGAGAGCAGAGGGAGGATGAGGCAAGGGAAGGTAGCGTGTTTCCAAGTTGCTCGAGGAAGGCGATGGAGAGACGTCGTTTTGTGTCATCACTCCTGCTTGTCATGTCTGTGAGTCCATGTTTTCTGGACATTGCAGGTCTCCATCGGCTGCTGGGCTGTCCCACCTTGGTTGTACCTATCCCTCTGATAATTTTAGATGGTGGCTGCAGAAGCTGGTGAGGTGTCTGATGGGTGAGACCCTGCCTGGGAATGAAATGCTCTGGGCTGTGTTTCTACTTGTTTTCCCTCCCCTCCACCACGCCGTGTTGAGCATGAAGGGGTTTGGTCTCTGATCTGGGTCTTGTCCCACTCCCCAGTGCAAACTCAGTCCCAGCATCGTGGTTGACAGCACCAAAGCTGCTGCAATGTATGACAATATGATTCTAAATCTCTCTGCTCACTCCCAGGAATATGTTGTAGGTGACAAAGGGGTTAAATCGCAGCCTGCTGAAACCAAGCACCACGGTCAAGTGGGAGTTGTTTTTCTTTTCCCTTTCGCTTAAGAAAACTGAAAGCAGGCAGTTAGAAATGCTCTCTTTAAATTTTTTTTTTTCCCATGGAGACGCAGGGTTTTCATCAGACACCTGCAAGCCCTCCTGGCCAGCTCGGCGCCGAGCGCCCCAAACCTGTTCAAAACGGAGGTAGAAGTACTCAAGAGGACCATTTCCCAGCGAGAAATCAAATATTGCTTCAAAAATCATCCTGCACTGAGCAACCGCACTGAGCAACCGCCGCGCGGGCAGGTTACGGGTGCCGCCCTACGCGTATGTTTTAACGAGCTAATCATGAGAATAACCTCGGTGTCTCTGATTGCAGGAGAGACCCAGGCTGATTCCATCATGCACCTTAATCCCCAGGCTGCGTTGATCCCAGCCAGAACCCCCGAGCCGACCCATCTTCCCATCAGCAAACACACACATGCTTGTTGTGACACAGCCCAGCAGAGCCCCCGGTGCCAATCAAGGNCAGGTTACGGGTGCCGCCCTACGCGTATGTTTTAACGAGCTAATCATGAGAATAACCTCGGTGTCTCTGATTGCAGGAGAGACCCAGGCTGATTCCATCATGCACCTTAATCCCCAGGCTGCGTGTTCCCAGCCAGAACCCCCGAGCCGACCCATCTTCCCATCAGCAAACACACACACGCTTGTTGTGACACAGCCCAGCAGAGCCCCCGGTGCCAATCAAGGCTCATTCATCTGGCTGTGCCCGCAGCGGTGCGGAGGCTCCTGGCTCTCTCTGGCAATTTGCAATTAGGATATAATTAGAGTAACAAATTCCTTTCTTGCAGGAGGGCTGCAGTCAAGGCCACCTCTGCCACTTGCGGGAGGGAGGGGTCTGCATGGGGGGGAAAGGGACACCTGAGCAGGCAAGATGTTCCTTTTGTGCACGTTGCCTACTGTATCCATGTGGATTTGTAAGTCCAGCAGCTGATCATAAAGCCATAGAATGATTTGGGCTGGAAGGGACCTCAAAGCCCAGCTAATCCTACCCCTGAAATGGGCAGGGACACCNATGTCCTTCTTGTGCCGAGGACACCAGACTGGGCACAGGTCTCCAGGTGAGGTCTCACCAGGGCAGAGCAGAGGGGATTTGGGAGCTTTACCCCCACTGTGCACATTCAGGTGTTGTAAGAGCAGGAGGTGATCTTTGCATTTCCACTGCCTTCCCTGCTCCATTCGTGTTTTATGCTCCAGCACTGGTGATGGGACAGTGGCGGTGGACGAGGCTCTTGTCCTGCCCAGACACTGGTTTTCAGGGCTCTGCATCCACACGTGGTGTTTTTGGAAATGCTGGTATTTATTACCTGCCTTTCATCTAATGTCACTGTCAATTCTGTGTCCGCCACCCATTGCCGAGGAATAAATACAATAAAAAAAAATGAAAGGAATCAGCATCTCCCTAGGATGGAGCGAAAGAAAAAGCAACGTGTGTGCTGCTTCTCCTCTCCCTTGCTGGGCCTGCTGCATCCCTTCGCCATCTGAATCTATTCCCCCAGCAGCTTTTAGTCTATTTTCGCTAGTGCTGGAGCACAAATAAAGTATGTAACAAGAGTCTTCCAGGTCCATTAGAAACGCAGAGGGAAGCAGTCAATGTTAGCCAAAGGAAGCCAGCAAAGGATGGAAGCGTCAGGGCTGAAGAAAAGCCATTTCCAGGCGGGGTGGAGGTGCTAATTAAATTAAATTTGAGATTTCTGCCACTCATTCCTGAGGAAATCTGGAAAAAAAAACAAAAACCCAACCCCAAAACAACAAACCAAACAGCTTTAAAAATAAAAAAAATTTTTAAAAAGTACTGCTAAACAAATATAATGCAAAAAAAACCCAGGTGGGATGAGGGATTTCTGCCTCTGATTCGTGGCAGTTTTCCCCCGTGCCCCTTTCCGAGCGCGAGCGTTTCTGCATCTGCCGGAGCCCTTTGGAGATGCCTTCCCTTTGATGCTGTGATTGATTCCCCCGAGGGACAGGCGCACGCTACCTGGGGAAGCAATTTATGATTATTTTTAGCTTTGCGAGCACCGAGGGGGATTCCATGGGTAGGACTGAGCCCTGCCTGCCTTAACCCCTTGCTGCCCACCCCATCCCTATCCCCATCCCCATCCCCATGGCTTTGATGGGAGGATGTCAAAATGAGTTTTTTTATAGTTACGAGTTCTTATATCTCAACCGTCCTATATTAAACAGCCGTGATCCATAAGGCATCTTGTATTTATAGGTAGAGGTGCTGCTCAGAGAGAGCCCTACGAGGTATCAAATGCAAAGGGATTGGGATGCAGGGCAGATCAAACTGATAACCAGGAGTTGAGGTTGGAAGTGGGGCTGGCGTTGATGGAAGCATCCGAGAAAAAAAAAAAAAAAAAAGTGATTTGGGTTCGGCTTGCAAACAAAACATTTCAAAATGTCACTGGATTTTTAAGATCTGGGAAAATATCCCGACTGGATTTCACCTCTTTTGCCTCGGCAAAAATCAAGGTAGTTTTCTGTTTGCTTTTGAGCTTTCAGGTTTACGGCTGAGATAAAGCAAATGGAAAGGAAAGGTTGCAGCAAAAGACTGCTCTGAAATTAAGGGTTTGGATTAAAAAGCGGAACAAAAAGGTGGGGGAATTGATGTGTTTGTGGAAATACATCAGTGCTTTTCTGTTTACAAACCCAAAACTGAATAACAAGAATGGTATCAATGCATCTCATCCATCTCCAGCCCTGGGTACTTTTCCAGACTCTGGGAAAAGCTTGGATTAGAGCTTTTGGGTGGGATTTGGAGCTCTCAGTAACCAGTAGACATCGTTCCGTATCACCTGGTGTGATGCAGGAGCACGGGGAGGAGCATCGCAGGTGCATGGACCAGGCTGGACTGGAAGGGACCTCAAAGCCCATCCAGTTCCAACCCCGCTGCCGTGGGCAGGGACACCTCCCACGGGATCATCCAACCTGACCTTGAACACCTCCAGGGATGGGGCAGCCACAGCTTCCCTGGGCAACCTCTTCCAGTCCCTCACCACTCTTATCGTGGAGAAATTCCTCCTTATATCTAGTCTAAATCTGCCCCTCTCCAGTTTATCCCCATTGCCCCTTGTCCTATCACTCCAAGCCTTTGCAAACATCCCTCTCCAGCTTTCGTGTNCCCCTGACACCTGGGAGAAGAGCCCAGCTCCCTCCTCTCCACAACCTCCCTTCAGGTAGTTGCAGAGAGCAATGAGGTCTCCCCTCAGCCTCCTCTTCTCCAGGATAAACAACCCCAGCTCTCTCAGCTGCTCCTCATAAGGCCTGTTCTCCAGCCCCTTCACCAGTTTTGTTGCTCTTCTCTGGACAATTCTTGATGGATCCTCGCAGCCCTTGGGAGGCGTGAGTTCTAGCGATGTCTGCTGCCCACTCTGCAGGGAGAGGTTCTTCTGTCCACTATATAAAGCAAGAATGGGTTTAGTAGGAGTGGGGAATGATAGAAAATATCATTGTGGATGTGACTCAGGGGGTGGGATGCAGCTTTTCAATATTGCAGGCACAGGAAAACTTCAGGATGGGTTAGGAATGCAGCTACGTGGCTGCTGGGGGACTCCCTAGCAAGCACCTTGCTGTGGGGAACAGCCCCAGAAAGAGGAGAAACCCCAAATTTCCTTGTCCTAAGAAAGGAAAAAAACCTTGCTTAACCCCAGGTTATGGGACCGAGCCACCCTTGCTGGTTTATCTCCATCCAGCCCCACCAAAGCAGCCTGATTTCAGCGAGGCAGCCCTGACGGAGGTCGTTGTGTGCAATCAATGATACGTGTTTGTCAAACAGGACAAGTTTTTTTTTCCTTCCCCAACTGCAACAGCAATATCGATCTTCTTGGTCAGTTACATAAAGACCATCTGCATTAATCTGATTTAATGGGGATTTAGCTGGCACGGGAGTGAACCTGTTACTGTTCTAATCTCGTTTCAGCAACACACCGCTGCTTTTTTTTTTTAAATGCTGTTTTCCTTTTCCCCATCTCTGCTCTGTTTGGATCAGACTTTTCCTAGCCAGTTCTTTACTTGGTTTTGCAGTATTTTTCATTTTTTTTTTTTAAACAATCTGGGCGTGCTCCCAAGGGGCTCAGCCATCCAAGGTGCCCACTGTGCTCCCAGCAGCACCCAAACTCTTCTGCTTTTAGCGTAGAATCATAGAACAACCAGGTTGGAAGAGACCCCAACAGATCATTGAGTCCAACCATTCCCATTAAACACTAACTCACGTCCCTCAGCACCTCGTCCACCTGTCCCTTAAACCTCTCCAGGGAAGGGGACTCAACCCCCTCCCTGGGCAGCCTCTGACACTGCCCAATGACCCTTTCCATGAAAATTTTTTTCCTGATGTCCAGCCTGAACCTCCCTCATTGAGCATCCTAAAATTTGGACCATGTCCACTTATTTCTCCCTTATTTACGCAAGGTCTAGAGCATCCCTGGATGCTCCAGTACAAAGAGATGTTGGTAACTACTGTGAACACGGAAGCTCAGTGCTGCCAGACTCTCCTGCCCCCAGCCCTTTCCCAGAAGCTGCTGAACCACATTTTGAGGTCCACAAACTCACCCTTTTCTCTGCCCCTGGAGGAGAGGGTGAGCTGGGCCGTGCAGCTCTGGCTGCAGCACTAGCTTGCCTGATTCTCAGTGCTGCAGCGGAGCCGGGAGGCCCGATGGGTTTTCTCACCTCCAGATGGTGAATACTATGAAAAGAATACGAGTATCAGGGGAGGGAAGATCAAGCTCTGTATTTTTGGCGCTTCTGCTGGAGGCTGGGGAGCTGCTAGGACCGAGCAGCGAGGGGCAAATTAAAACCTTGCATTAATTCCATTAACTATGATGATCATCTCTCCGGGGATGAGTTTAACCGCTCGCCATTACTGTTCCTAGAGACAAAAAGTTGCGTCAAGATGCCCGCGCAACATTAACTCGACCCCGTGGTGGAGACGCCCGCGTCTGCGCTTTCCCCCTAGAGCCTTGACTGCACCGTGAACCCAGAAACCCTCCACCCCTTCTCCCGCTGCCTCCCCGGGTGGGTGAGCGGGGAAGGTGTTAAAAAGGCAACGCGAGGCACCAGTTTAATTTGCCAAGCGAGTGGCTCTGCTGGCAGCGCGGCGCGCAGTGCCAGCTGTGCCATTAGCGCCTGCACAGCTGGACCGCTGGGCTGGTGGCAGGCAGGGCTCCTCTCCTCGATGTTGAACCAAGTGCCGATACATCATAGACACGTGGCTGCCATTTGTGGCTCAACTTTCTGTTTCAGAGTTGGCGGCGGGTGAGAACTTTGGGGGTTTTGGTCTTTGCTGACCCCAGGTTTTGTACTTAGGGGAATGTAACAAACTTTTAAAGTTTTATACATGGCGACACCTGCTTTCTGCTGCGGTCCGAGCTCTTCAGAGAATCATAGAAGCATCAGATTGGAAAGGACCCACTGGATCATTGAGTCCAACCATTCCCATCAATCACTAACCCCTGTCCCTCAGCCACTCGTCCACCCCTCCCTTAAACCCCCCCAGGGAAGGTGACTCAACCCCCTCCCTGGGCAGCCTCTGACACTGCCCAATCACCCTTTCCATGATTTTTTTTTTCCTAATGTCCATCCTGTTCTCCAGCCCCCTCACCAGCTTCTCATTCACTCCTTTTCCTCTGGAGAGGTGAGCAGGACTGCTGCTCATATCAAAGTTCATCAGGAAGGCTCGGGCTGGGCTTCTCCTACGTTGCAAAGACACCAAGGAGGCTCAGGAGGTGCCCCTCTTCCACACCTACAGAGATCCCTAGGCCTCCCTTATGTAGGGTGAGACCTTCTCAGAGCCAGGAGGTACCATGTGGTTGGGGTTTCTGACCCCATGAGGGCTGATTCGTGCTCAAAATGTCCTGCAATGCTACGTGTGCTCTGGCATTTGTCTGAGCTCCCATGGCAGATCTTTGGATGGAGCAGATCCCTCTGCTCATGACAGAGTTGGGAGCATCGCCTCCTCCTTGGGTTCAGTTTTGTTTTAATCCTTGTTTTCCCTGTTGCCCTGGAAACGCTGCAGAGGAAAGTGATGGGAAGAGAGAGAGAGACAAGCGACGTGGCAGTTCTGTGCGTAGGGCAGCTGTGAGGATGGCCAGGAGGATTGTCCACAGCACCAGTTACGGAGCTGGGACACCCGAGCAGGAGGTTATTTCCAACTTCTAGCAGTTAGGGATCCTCTGTACAAACAGCTTCAGCTGATGGGTAGAGGGGAAGACAGCGAGGTGCAAAATCAGCCAGGCAAGTGCCAGAGGGAGAGAAATGGCTCAGAAGGGGCTGCCTCCTGGTTTTACTGTGGAGAAACCCTGTCATATCATAGAATCACAGAATCNTTTTTACTGTGGAGAAACCCTGTTTTTCTTATTAAACCAGCAAATATCATAGAATCATAGAATCAGCAGGTTGGAAAAGACCCACCAGATCTTCGAGTCCAACCATTCCCCTCAATCACTAAACCACGTCCCTCAGCACCTCACTGCTTCTTTTCTCTCTGGCCATGTCCAGTGCCCCCATCACCTTGCCCACACACTCTGTGTGCGACGGGGGCTTATTTCAGGTTCCCATTTCTCGCTGGGGTTGGTGGAGCAAATTTCTGGTTGGATGTGAACCTCCTCAGGTCTACCTGGGGTCTTTCCTGTCCCCTTTGGGGTGTCTGGGAGCCGTCACCTCTTGCTGCACAACATATCTGGCTCAGTTCTGTCAGCAAAGTCCTTGCCATCTTGATGGGTTTGTCATCACTGCAGGGTCAAAAGCCTCAGGGCTGTGCTGGGACACATCTGTCACAAGCCAAGTCCCCTCCTCTGTCTTTATTCCCATCCCGCATCCTCTGTATCCACAGATCTACAGCTTGGGGTTTGTAGGGAGAAGCAATCTCCTGGCCGAGTCCAGAGATCGAACAGATGATGGGAGAGGAGCAGGATGGGGCCGGCAGCACAAAGCTCAGCAGCTTCTTTTTGCTCCGTGCCCCGTGACTTTGGGGTCAGGGTCCCTTTGTGGCTGCGAGGCGAGGCAGGTCGGGGTGCAGAACTTGTCGGGGAGCGCCGGCGAGTTGCGAGTCTGCGGCGGGTCATTTTTCCTTCTCTTTAGCATGGATTACACTTGTTCTCTGCTTGGCCTTTTCAGCAGGGAGAGCGGTTTGGATACACATTACCTACGCAGCAAAGTGTGCTCTAATTGGCCAAGAATTGGTCCCAAAATGTCAGGGAAAGATTTATTTCCCAGCGCAGCCTCTCCAGGTACTAATTTTTTCTATGGGCCACCAGATAATGGCTCCAGCACACAATAGCTCAGAGTCCCTAATCAGGATACAGAGCCGTAATTGGGTTGAAGGGATTTAAAATCATTAAAGCCACATTCAAGGGGAATAAAAAAAGGAACCCCCCACCTTTCCTTTCTCCCCTTGCAACCCCCAAGACAGAGTGGCTGTGTTTAATGAGCAGCTCCTGGCGTAGCACTGATGATATTCTGGTAATTGTGTCGGCAGCAGAGCAGCCCAAGAGGATCTTTCTGAGCATCCAGAGGCGCGGAAGTCTCAGACCCTGCCTTTTTGGTGGCTTTTCTGGTCTGGCACCCAGCCCTGCGTGGGTGGTGGGTGCTGTGAGTCTGGCTCTTGTGCATCCCCAGGTCCCTCATCACTGCTGGATCAGTGTCCTCCAGCTGTGTGTGCAGAGTGAGCTCAAGGTTATTGTCCCCATTTTGTGGATGGTTTGGGGTTTGGGGTTTTGATGTTGTTCTGTTGGTGAGGACTGGAAAAATCAGTAGTTCTGCAGCGGGTGAACAGAGCAAAACTCTTTGTGTTTGCTCTAGTTTGCCTTGAATTTTTTTTTTGTTTCCATGCTTTGTGCTTTTACTTGTTAGTTTCCCTTCTTTACACACCAGGCTATTTCTCCAGTGGTTTGAGACCTTTTAAATTCCAGATGTGTCCCTCCAAAGCGCCCACCGTCTTGGTGTCACCCAGCCCTTGTCCTCAGCACAGGAAGGACATGGAACTGTGACTCCAGAGGAGGCCATGGAGATGATCCAAGGGCTGCAGCACCTCCCATACGAGGACAGGCTGAGAGAGTTGGGATTGTTCAGGCTGGAGAAGAAAAGGCTGTGGGGAGATCTTAGAGGAGCTCCCAGTGCTGAAAGGGGCTGCAGGAAAGCTGGAGAGGGACTCTTGGTCAGGGAGCACAGGGGTTAAGACAAGGGGGAATGTGTTTCAGCTGAAATAGGGGAGATGGAGATGAGATCTTAGGAAGAAATGTTTGTTGTGAAGGTGAGGAAACTCTGGTCCAGGTTGCCCAGAGCAGGGGTGGCTGCCCTGTCCCTGGAAGGGTTCAAGGCCAGGTTGGATGGGGCTTGGAGCCCCTGATCCAGTGGGAAGTGTCCCTGCCCATGGCCGGAGTGGGACTGGATGGGCTTGGAGGTCCCTCCCAACCCAAACCATTCCACGATTCTTTGATTCTTATAAACCATGTGTCATCTCTCCTAGTCGGTGAAAATGGGAACGGCTGGTGGCACCAGGCGAGTCCTGGCCGAGCCCAGCTTGACGTGTCCCGCGTTGACAGCGCGGTGCCAAGAGCTGCCTGTGGGTTGGTGTCAGAATATAAATGTAAAAATGAGGAGTTTGTTTGGGTCAAATGAAATATTTTGCTTGACCCTGCAGGGTATATTTTTTTGAATCCTTGGGATATTTTTTTTATTGGGGAGTCAGAGCAAGGGGGCCAGCACCACTCAACTTTTTGTCTTTCAAGTGCTACAGCCTCACCAACAATAAATTAACGCCGTTATCTTGCGTCCTACAACTTCAGGTATTAATTTCCCCAGTTCGCTGTGGTCCCCTCGCCTCCTCTGGAAGGATCGTGGGGAAGATGACGTCAAGAGACTCGCCCATGCTGGGGAAAATACGATGTCCAGGTTTAATTGGCAACGATTGTTTTGTCTTCCATACAAAAGCAGCAAATCCCCAGAAGCTGGTCAGGAGCACAGCTGTTTATGGCGAACAGAAGCCGCTGCTTATCTCCTTGTAGCAACCTGTCTCCAGGAGATCACGGCTTAATTAACTCGCGTGTTATCGAGAGCGAAATTGTACAGACATTGTTAAAAAAAAAAAAAAAAGAAAAAATAAAAAATAAGTAGAGATAAAGTGGGAAGGAAGGAGGTGACCTGGGAGCCAAGTAGAGTGAACTCTATAGAGAGTGGAGGCGCGTGGCTGGTGGAGGCAACGGGTGAATTTGCTTGTGATGGATGAGCAGGGCTGCTCGGGCAGGGGAGGTCGATTCCCCGGACCCAGGTGTGGTGCGAGGGTGCGGAGCAGGGATGGGCTTCTCCAAAACCTCACGCGAGGTTTTCCAGTGGTTGGGGTTGGTCCTGCACCACAACCCTATGCAGCGCTACAGACTGTGTGAGGTCTGTTTGGAGAGCTGCCAGGAGGAGAGGGACCTGGGGGGGTTGGTCGACAGCGACTGAACATGAGCCAGCAGTGTGCCCAGGTGGCCAAGAAGGCCAATGGCATCCTGGCTTGGATCAGAAATGGTGTGACCAGCAGGTCCAGGGAGGTTCTTCTCCCTCTGTACTCGGCACTGGTGAGACCGCTCCT
>WAAB01025174.1:27806-53964 GCA_013389865.1 Piaya cayana
GATTTAGGCTAGAGATTAGGAGGAAGTTTTTTACGGAAAGGGTCATTAGGCATTGGAATATGCTGCCCAGGGAGGTGGTTGATTCACCTTCCCTGGAGGGGTTTAAGGCATGAGTAGACGAGGTCCTGAGGGACATGGTTTAGTGTTTGATAGGAATGGTTGGACTCGATGATCCGGTGGGTCTCTTCCAACCTGGTGATTCTGTGATTCTGTGATTCTCCCAAGCCTTTCACCCCAGAACTGCTCTTGGACCTTCCTGCAGCCCTCGCAGCAGGTGGGATGGGAGCTTGGTCCCCACTCTGGAGCAAACCTCGCTCCTCCTCGCTGCCGTGGGGATGGAACGGGAGGTGTTGCTGAAGGAAATTGCAAAATAACATCTCGATAAGGGCTGCAGAGTCACTTAGCACGCGAGCAAGAGGGAAATTTGACAACCTCTCCCATTCATCGCTCAAAGTGCTCGGCAGATCAAAGCCGGGGAGACAATAATACATTTTGAACTAAGAACATTAATTTGTATCCAGAGCATTTTAATAAATAATTTTTCAAAATCCAGTTCAGCCCTGTCATCTCAAGCCATTTCCATTTAATATCCAGCCCTTCGAGTGACAGAATTTTAACACCGTAATTAGCATGTGTGGCTCTTAAAAGCCTGCGCTGGTGGCTCAGGCCTTCTCTGCACGATGGCATCTTCTCTCTCCTCCTCCCATCCCTCTTTTTTTTTGTTATTATTATTCCATTTGTAGTTGTTTATTGTGCCCGCTTAGACAGATTAAACACAGGAAGGAGCCTGAGAGCCGCTCTTAGGGGCTCCTGTGCCGTGCGGAGCCAGCGCAGCGGAGCACACGGATTGAAAAACCCGGAGCCTCGCTTTTCAAACCATGTGTCTGAAGAGTGGAAATGGTTTCTGAAGCAATTTCATTGTTGCTTTGTCGGGCCGTTTTTTTTGTTTGATTTGGGGATTTTTGGTGGATTTTTTTTTTTTTTGGGAAGGGGGAGGAGTGTGAAGGTTTTCTTTTTTTTCTTAATGAAAGCCGAGGTTCTCGTGTAAAAGCACATACGGCTGAGAGCCGGGGTTTGAAGGGAAAATAAGAGAGAGGTTATGAAATGCTTGGTCATATTGTAAGGCTTGGCAGTGCCAAGAAATATCCTCGTGTGTCATTGCAGAGAACAAAGCGTAGTGAGCTCCATCCGAGGATGAAAGCGGGTCCAGCAGAAGGCAAATGCAGCACAGTCCCCTTATTTCCTCTTCTAAGTCTTTAAGTGGGATGTAAATCGTCTCTACCGCTGGCGTGCTTAGATCTGAGCCTCCTTCCTCCAGCAGAAATTGCCGGTGAGCGGAAGAGACGCTTGCCAGTTCCCATTTGTGTGTGTGATCCGACACACAGAAGGAGCACGATTTTTGTTTTCCTAAGCGTGTGAGCCGAAGCGGGGAACCAGGGTTTGTCCAGGGAAATGGAGGAGCCAAGTGCTTACTCCGAGTCATTTTGTTCCACTTTACTGTTGGCTAAGGATGGACCCCAAGCGAAATCCCAGCTCTGAAGCAAAGCCTGAAAGCTGAACCCACTCCCAGACTGTGGTCGCTGCTTATCTCGGCTGCGACAGGAGTCAGACCTAGAAACATGCGTCTCTCCTCTATCGCAGCACCTGAGCTTTGGAGCAATTGCCCTGCAGAGGTATAAACCTTGGGGTATTTGTCTCTCTGCCCCTCTGCTCCACTCTCCTGAGACCCCCACCTGGAACCCTGTGCCCAGTTCTGCGATCCACAACATAAGAAAGACACGGAACTGTTGGAAGGGGTCTAGAGGAGACCATGGAGGTGATCTGAGGGCTGGAGCCCCTCTGCTATGAGGACAGGCTGGGAGAGTTGGGGTTGTTCAACCCGGAGAAGAGAAGGCTCCGGGGAGATCTTAGAGTGGCCTCCCAGTGTGGAGGGAAGCTGGGGAGGGACTATTCACAAGGGCATGGAGTGATAGGACAAGCGGGGAGGGCTTTAAATTGAAAGGGGGAAGATTTAGATTAGACATTAGGAAGAAATTCTTCATTTTGAGGGTGGGGAGGCCCTGGCCCAGGTGGCTGCCCCATCGCTGGAGGTGTTCAAGGCCATGTTGGATGGGGCCACCTCATCCAGTGGGAGATGCCCCTACCCTCGGCAGGCAGTGGTGGAATTACCTGACCTTTAAGGTCCCTTCTAACCCAAACCACGGCGTTCCATGAAATTTGTAGAAGGCCAGAGCAGAACACTCGCTCCAACTCGTCATTCCCACCATGGCACCTCGGTGGCAGATGCTTTGCAGGGGATGCTGCGTGTCCCCCCGGCCGCGGTACCACTCGCCCTGGCGTGCTGCAGCGTCCCTGCCAGCTGACGGCTTTGACAGGCTGATGGGCTTTGGCACGTTCCCTTCCCCAGCTTGGAGCTGGCCCACGACGTGCCTCCTGGATCTGGGGGGGCTTGCAAGAAAGTTTCGGGCTCGTGCCTGGCTTATTCTTGGCACTCGCCACGGCTTCTCGCTGCTCTGCTGGTATTTCTCGTCTCTGGCTCGGAGCTGCCTTGCAGCTGCAGCGTGCTAACCTTCACCCTGATGCGGGCGATTACTCTGTGAGCACCAGAAGTTGGTCTGGATTTAAAGCTGTGCTGCAATTTGCTTGGAGAGAGAGAGAGAGAGGCTGAATTCCTTCCCTCCTCTCATGTTAAAGATTGCATTAGGTTCAGTGCCTGCTCTGCGGGAGGCAGCTGCGGTTCCTTGTGGGCTTTTGTTTTCAGATTGCCTTTATGGCCATAAATGCTAACAATCCACCAAGGAATGATGGGTGAGCTCTTCTGCAGCATCGCTTTCCTCTCTTTCTGGAGTCCCTGCAAAACGACAAGTGCTCTTTTCTGGGATCCTAAGTGTTTACCAGCATTTCCTGGCATGTTGGGTATAAATCCATTTACGCTGAGAAGCGGGTTGGATGCGTGTTTCTCGCTGTTTGCTCTGTGTCAATCTGAAGCCCTTGGAAAACCGGCCACTTAGAACTACAGGACCTCTTGTAGGACTCTTAGACCAAGGTTTCAAGTTGCTCCAGGGGTGGTTCAGGTTGGATATTAGGGAAAATTTCTTCACGGAAACGGTGAAGAGGGAGAGGCGGTTAAGTCTCCATCCCTGGAGACGTTTAAAAGGTGGATAGAGGAGGCACTCAGGGATGTGGTTTTGCGGTGGAAAGTTATTGTCGGACTCGATGCTCTCAGAGGTCTTTTCCAACCTAACGATTCTCCGCTTCCGTGATCTGCAATTGGAGATTGCAAAAACTGGCGAGTTCTGCGGCAGCAACCCAACAACCAGTTACGAAAGTTGAGCAGGACAAGGAAAGTTTAGGCTGCTCCGTAATGTCAAGGTGAACAAGGCGATGGCATTTACTCTGGAGATATCCGGGACTCGGGATCTGGGATTAGTGTCAGCTCTCATGTGGCAAGCTAAATTAGGAATGCAGAGGCTGTCTCTGTTTGTGATAGGGGGTTGTTAGGCGCTTCAGGTACTGTCATTCTTATTTAAGGATATATTTAAGGATTAACAGTAAGAAGTCCGGCATTAGCAGGAGAGAAATGAATGTTAGCGAGCTTAGGCTTGGAGGGCTTATTTTTGATCATCATCATGTGAGCTGCTTTAGGAGAGATGAGCTCCGAGATCGGGGGGAGGGGGGGAGATTCTTGTATTTGTGCAGGCAAAGAAAATCTTTTGCAAGTTTAAATAGAGATCAGAACTTAGCAACAATGACGGCTGCATGAGTAAAGCCGCGTAACTCCCCGAAGCCGGTGTCTTTGCCTGGCTGAGGATCTGGCTCGCTGCATCCCAGCTATTTTTAGCCTCTTTTTCTTTTCACTCTTGCAGAATATGCGCGATCAAACAATGGCCACAGATTTCTTTGTTCTTTGAAATCACTCAGTGGTTTTTAATTGGCAATGTTTCTGTTTCGCCTTGATCACAGTCAACTGCAAAGTAGGTTACGTTTGCTGCGCGCGACGTCTCAGGCACTCGGGCTGCTTGGAGAAGTTGTTTCTTGTTGTTCCTCCCTTCGACCAAGCGCAGACGCAGAGATTTCCACACTGGAAAACATCTTCTGAACGTGGAAACTCCTTGTTTCACTTTCCCTGGCTTTGGTATCTGCTTCCCACAAGCGCTGGCACCAGGGAAAAGCTGTTGGAAGACTCACGGCTCTTCGCATCCCAAGATGAGAAAGTCTCCTCTTAGGGAATTCTTTCTGCACCTGTTTTCTCCTTGATGTGTGATGAGTTTAGTCAGTTCGGATGGCCGAGGGGCAGAAAGAGTGAGGTCTTGCCATGCTTTCCCCTCTGTTTGAAAGTGATTTAAAATGTGCATCGAGGCCTCTTGTCTTTGAAACTTCTACAAGTCTTAGAGTCATAGAATCAGTAAGGTCGGAAAAGACCTCTAAGATCATCCAGTCCGACCATCAGCCCAACCCCACCGTGCCCACTAAACCATGTCCCCAAGTGCCACGACAACACACTTTTTGAACCCCTCCAGGGATGGAGACTCCACCACTGCCCTGGGCAGCCTCTGCTACGGCTTCATCACTCTGTCAATGAAGAAATTTTTCTTGATATCCAATCTAAACCTCCCTTGGTGCAAGGTGAGGCCATTTCCTCTTGTCCTATCACTTGTTAATTGGGAGAAGAGATCAGCACCCACCTCACCACAACCTCCTTGAGCAATAAGGTCTTCCCTCAACCTCTTCTCTAGGCTAAACAACCCCATTTTTTGTCTGTTTGGGTTTTTTATTATTATTATTATTTCCATTTCTAAATATTTGAATTGTCAGATCCAGGTCATTCTCCAGGGCGGGTTTGGGTGCGCTGTGGGATGTGCTTCAACCTTGTGTGTCTGAGCTTTGCATGAAAACCTTGCTGACTGCTGGGATGGGGACCACACGGCTCCGTTGGAGCCCTCCTTGGGTGCAGGAGAAGGCGGCAGTTGGCTGAAGTAGGGGACAGAATCATAGAATCATAGAATCACCAGGTTGGAAGAGACCCATCGGATCATCGAGTCCAAGTCCAAAGAGTGTCCAGTTTTGTCTTAAGAGCCAGATCTCACGGTCTGCCAGGTGGATGTGTTCAGCCAAGCTGGATAAATAATGAGTCTCCGTTGCTTATGAGCTTCCTGAAGCTGTAACAATCGCTATTATCCCACTTACTATTGCATGACCTACATTTTTACTTGAAAGCCTCCAACTAATAATTAGTTTGAATTTCCATTTATAAATAAGCACATGAATATTCTCCTTTCGAAAACAGGAGAAGAAAGCCAGCCTCTAGGTAGGTGAAATCCCACCTCTCCCTGCCACTCTCTGCTTCCCCTCCGTTCCTCTGGCACAGGCAGGGAGGAAGGGATATGTTTACTGGCCTGGATGAAGGAGGAGGGTTTGGATGTAATGAGACCACTGGGTTTTCCTGGGAAACTGCAGGAGCCTTGGTGCTTGGGAGATTTGGGCCATCTGGATAAATAGGGTCAAGCTCCACTTTGGCAGTGGTGACGCGGGGCAGCTTGGCCTCTCCGGAGGAGCCGGGGAGAGCAGCAAATCAGTGCACAAAAGCACCTAGCAGAAGGCATCCCCCTTCCCTGCCTCTCCTGGCACGGTTGGTGCTGCCACTGCTTCTCCTCCTCCTCCTCCTCACCGTCCATCTGTGTCCGAAGGCACAGGAGGCAGCGCTGGCCGTGGGTCAACGCCTGGGACTTGGCATGCGTGCAAGGCAGGGGATCGTTAGTCACAAACCAGGTCGGGTGTTAATTAGCAGTTGTGGGGAAGAGAGGAGATGTGATCTCTCCCAGAGAGGAGTTGCAGCTGGGTTGCATCCTGCCACCAGCTCCGGGAAGCAGATGCCTGGTGGTGGTGGAGAGCTCGTACCTCATCGGCCCTGGTGGATGCCCAGAACACAGCCTACGGCAACTTCTCCTGTAAGATCTGCTGTGCCTGTGGCTCTGGAAAGGCTGAATGGTTTGCTTTTCTCCATTAACCTCGAGGCTTTCTGCTCCCGGAGATAGAAAACGCAGAAATTTCTTCTGCTTATAATTCTTGCCCAAAATCTTGGTGTCCTCATTCAGTCATTTTGGGTCAAAGCTTTCCTCTGTGTCTGGACTTGTCCTCCAATCTCTTTCTTTCACAACATAGACTGGTTTAGATTGGAAGGGACCTTGAAGATCATCTAGTTCCAAGCCCCCTGCTATGGGCAGGGACACCTCCCACTGGATCAGGGGCTCCCAGCCCCATCCAACCTGGTCTTGAACCCCTCCAGGGATGGGGCAGCCTGGGCAACCTGGGCCAAGCTCCATGATATCATGGAAATCTGATGGGATTGCACAATTTGGGGCTTTTTTATTGCTTTTAGAGAGGAAGGGCAAATTGTAAATCTGCCAGAGCTCTGTTTCTGGGAGATGCAGCTTTTAGCTGGACCAGGTGGTCCTTTCCTACCCAGCACCTCCTGCTTCTGGCTCTTGCTTCCAGCAGTGATAGCTCAGCGCAACCATGAGTTGGATCATCAGAGCGTGGGTTTATAGGCAGATCCAGTGCCACAAGTGGCTGCACCTTGGATTTAATGCAAAGCCAGTGGAAATAAAAAAAAAACAACCCCTGCACCACTTCTTAATACAAAAATCCCCTAACAAACCCAACTCTTTGCTACAGCACGGTGCAGGTAATTGTCATTCCGCTCCGAGCTGATCGTGTGTGTATGCCTCGAAGCAAGACAATCGCCGGCCTTCGTGCTTTCCTTTATGGCAAAGAAAAATCCAATCAAACTTAATAGGGACGAGACCGAGAGAGCTCGGCAGAAAGGAGCGTGAAATCCTATAGAAAAGGGTAGACAATGAGGCGTCCCCGGTGGGATCCCACGGGCAAGTTGCTCCGTGCTGCGGGACGGGTTTCGTTCTCCGGTTGCTTTGGTAGCGCTTGCCCATAAGGTGTTATCCTGAGCGATGCTGCTTCAGGTGCTATTTTTACCCAGGAAAATGTCAAATCCTTTCTTGGAACTTAGTGACTTGTTGTCTTGGTAATTTCTTGCAGAAACACGATCTATAAAAAATCCCCCCGTTTTCTTGGCGCTCGGCTTTTCTGGTCTATTTTGGATGTAAATATTTTTTTTAGAACGGGAACAAAATAAATGGGAGCTGCCTTAAGAGGACGCGAGGAGCGCAGTTTCTCCCCCAGAAGTGCTCTTGGAGGGCTCGTCGAGGCGCAGACGTAAACGGGGAAGTAGCTGCATGCACTTATATTTATGATAGCAGCCCGGCGTCCTCTGAATAGGAGCCCTTGTACGGCGAGATGGTATCTGGCCCCGCTCTTTCTTCATGCGCTGTTTCCTAATCTGAGCCCAGCTCTCTGGGAGCTGGAAATCCAGCGATGAGCGCGGTTATTTTCATTTTGCACTAAGGGAGGTGGCGGGGCTGGAGGGTGGAGGGGGGGAGACCTACAGCCTATGCTGCTTTTTTTTTTTCCCCTTTTTTTTTTTTTAACCTAGAATTTTCCAGCGAAGTTGACATTTTCAACAACAGATAATCGCTTTGGGAATAACTCGTTTCCAAACCTGAGCCGTTGCGAGTCATTTGCAAATGAAAAGGGGAAAATCGTACGGTGCCTCCGATAACACCGAGATACCACAGTTCTGCTTCTGCTCTCCGGGGAGGCTCTGGGTTGGTTTGTGCCTTCACCAGCTCCAGGAAGGAGATTTCTGGTGGGTTCCTGCAGAGGGTGGATGGTTTTGCTGTGTCCTACTGGTGTTGGAAGCTCCAGGCGGTCGTGGTAACTGATGGGAGCCTGCAAGAAAGCTGAGGAGGGACTTTTTACAGGGGCATGGAGTGATAGCACAAGGTGGGGTGGCTTTAAATTGGAAGGGGGAAGATTTAGATTAGACATTAGGAAGAAATTTTTCATGCTGAGTGTTGGGGAGGCCCTGGCCCAGAGCAGTGGTGGCTGCCCCATCCCTGGAGGGGTTCAAGGCCAGGTTGGATGGGGCTTGGAGCCCCTGATGCAGTGGGAGGTGTCCCTGCCCACAGCAGGGGTGGAACTGGATGGGTTTTGAGGTCCCTTCCAACCCAAACCATTCTATGGTTCTGTGATTTTATGGTGGCCACTTCGGTGGCAATGGAGGGGGAGGAGCAGAGCTTTGCTGTGATCGGTGCCGACACCTGCATCCGTGTGCTCTCTGCAAGGCAAGGAGAAGCTTTGAGGAAGACAGGGGCTGCTTTTGGGGTGCTCGTGCCATCGTTCGTGCTACTGGGCTCTGACGCATTTTAAGTGCGATGCAAGGGAGAAGCGAGGCAGGAGCTGCGTGACCCTTCTTGGGAGAGAGGGAGATGATGAGCAGTGTCTCGCCAATCGCAACAAGATCCCCAGAGTCCAAAAGGAGCAAGGCTTGGGCACGAAAGCCGGAGCTGCCCTAATAAAACATTTACTGGGGTTTGGAGACCTGCTCGCTCTGACACGGCGCATACATATTAAATGATCAAAGTTTCCGTGCCTTCGGAGGAGCCGGCTGCTAATCTAATGCAACCCCTGGGCTTTGCTCACCACTGACTCTGCATGAAAGCAAATGACGGCTCTGTTTTCCTATTAAAAAGATTTCCGAGCTAAGCCGGGTGGGTCACAGTTCAGGAAGCAATAGGATCTGATCTCTTAAAGGCTTTGGGAAGGAGGGGTTTGGGAAGGTGGGTTAGGGACTGAGGATGGATTGAGGTCTCCATCTCTCAAGTCCTGTTCACCTCTGACAATGCCTCAGATTATCTCAGTTCTGTGAGCTCTCGTTCTTGCTCTTCTCCTCCCCAAATTGCTCCATCCCGCATCCCGTTACCCAGCTCGCAGGCGGCTCTGTTGGCTTTTCTAATCCCAGCCTGGTTGCGAAGCGCTGCCAGTGGATTAAAATGAAAGCAAAGAGAATTAAAAACAAACCCAGCCCACCCTCTTTGGATTTATAAACCGAGCGCACTCGAGCTGGAAGGGGCCGAGGAAGAAAAGGAAAACACGAAGCCCTTGGGGGGCTGTTTTTCAAAGCAACGCAGCCCTTTATTTGACTACCTACACTTGTTTTAGCCACGCAGGGAGGTTTGAAGGTAAAAAGGCTGCTAGGGCTCATCTTGCAGAGGTGCTGGTCTCCTCAGGCAGCTCAGCACCTCTGCAAACCACCAGTTATCCCATCGTCTGCTGCTTTTGCGGAGCAAATCCTTCACCTCCCGGTTCGCCCCGCTCCACTGGTTCAGCACTGATGGGTTTGGCTTTCCACTTGGTTACAGCATCTTTCCTGCTTCTCGAGCGTCTCCCGCGCCTTTCATCTAATTCCTTAACTAGTTTCCATTTACTGACGGTGCCTTTCTTTTGAGGCACTCGAATCTGTTTGATCATCAACAAATTTCTCTTCCTGTTCCTCTGATAAAAAAAAATTAAATCTGGGCACTTTTTGAAGGGTTCCTCCCCACCCTCTTTTCCCTTTCTCCTTCTTCGCTCAGTGGCGAGTCAGCCTTTTTCTAAGAAAATAAGCAAAATAAAAATTAGAGTTCAAAGAGTGGCATCTCCTCTTAAAAACAAGAGAGTGAGTGGAAGGGGGAAAAAAAAATCTCCAACCCTGCTGTATATTCGTACAAATGCGGCAGAAATGAAAAACTATAAAGGACACATTTTTCAAAGGCTTGTACAGTGGCTGAGTTGGTTCAGGGGGAAGCGAGGAACTGAAGTCTCTCCTGGTGCTTTGAAAGCGTGTCCCCGAGCCACTGCAAACCTGTTATGTTAGCTGGAGCTGCTTCTCCGCCTGCCAAGCACGTCCTGCAGTCAGAGCAGAGGATGCTGTGCTCCCTACATCCCTGGTGGGCGGTGGGGATGGTCTAGGGACAAGAGGGTAAGATGGTGTTAGATGTTGGGTACTGGTGTTGCCGCCATCTCCTGCATCCTTGAGTCACCTTGGCTCCACCAGGGGGTTGGACTGGATGATCTTCCCGGGCCCTTCCAACCCAAACCATTCAATGATTCCGTGATCGGCATCTGTGCCTGCCAATGCGGAGGCTTCTCCTTCCTTACTTGCTGCAGAGGAGCTTTTGGGAGGCGAGTGTGGTGGAAGACAGATCAGGAAAAAAAAATGGGGAGTGTTCTTTAGGAAGGGGGTGCTACCTGGGACAGGACGTCAGAGCCCTGGGGTGTCAGCTCCTTCACTGTCTCAGTGGTGGCCGCCATCATTCAGGGAATGGAGATGAAACTGTCATTGAGGGGATGGAGGTGGAACCATCATTGAGGGGATGGAGATGGAACCATCATTCAGGGGATGGAGATGGAACCATCACTGAGGGGATGGAGATGGAACCGTCATTGAGGGGATGGAGATGGAGCCATCATTCAGGGGATGGAACCATCATTGAGGGGATGGAGATGGAACCATCATTGAGGGGGTGGAGGTGGAACCATCATTCAGGGGATGGAGATGGAACCAGCACTGAGGGGATGGAGATGGAACCGTCATTGAGGGGATGGAGATGGAGCCATCATTCAGGGGATGGAACCATCATTGAGGGGATGGAGATGGAACCATCATTGAGGGGATGGAGATGGAACCATCATTGAGGGGATGGAGATGGAACCATCATTGAGGGGATGGAGATGGAACCATCATTGAGGGGATGGAGATGGAACCATCATCGAGGGGGTGGAGATGGAACCATCATTGAGGGGATGGAGATGGAACCGTCATTGAGGGGATGGAGATGGAACCGTCATTCAGGGGATGGAGATGAAACCAGCATTCAGGAGATGGAACCATCATTGAGGGGATGGAGATGGAACCATCATCGAGGGGGTGGAGGTGGAACCATCATTCAGGGGATGGAGATGGAACCAGCATTCAGGGGATGGAGATAGAACTGTCATTCAGCAGATGGACAGTAAGAGCTGCTGAAAGCTGGAGCTGCTTCGGGGCAGGGTTGAGGTGTGAGGTGACCTCTGCTTTCCCTGGATGCGCATCAGCGAAGACACCTGTGCGTTCATCCTCGTGATGCCGTGGAGCTGCTGGAGCAGCAGTCTGGTCGGTGGGTCTGCTCTCGCAGCTGAGCAGCATCTGGGGAGTCCTGTGGGGTGGCAGATGTGTTAGTGGCACGCTCTTACCCAGATAACTGCCTGGCCTCCTCTGAATCCTGATGATCTGGTTTCTCACCGTACCTCGTGGGGCCTCGGGGCTTTATTTCATCCCTCCCAAACTCATCAGCGTGTTGGCAGAGAGCACATTGACCCTCTTGCCAGCGCAGCCTCCTTGCCGGGAGGGTTGTGGGTCAGTGCCTGGGTGCAGCTGAAGATGAGACATCGTGTCCATGGGGAGATGGAAATCTTACTCACCATGCAGGGACCTATCAAACAAGCTACCGTGGGACTTGAATCAACCCTGATGTTCTCTGGGGATCTTCTCCAGCCCAGCAGCTCTGCATAAAGGGTCTGATGTGCCGGCTGGAGTGCTGCAGCTTCAAGTTGACACCTGTTTGGCTTTTCAGATGGTTTCCTGGAGGCAAAGGCTGTTGGACTCGAGCAGAGGCAGTTGTATTTCATTAATTGAAACAAAGGGAATTCCCAAACGTGCGTGAAACCTCTTGGCTGGCGCGGTACAAAGGGAGCAGCGTCATGGTGAAGCAGTCGAGCACAAAGCCAGCTCATCCTCCAGGTTTACATGCGTTTGGGGTCAGCAGAGCATCTCTGCTGCAGGCAAAATACCCGTGAGCACAGAGAGCAGCCCTGCGCTATCCAAGCCTGCATTTCCCATCTCTGTTTTCAGGGAACACACGCCTGTTAGGTGAGAAACAGCAAATCTTAAGTCCTGCAGCTCCTAGCAGGCAGAACCTCCCCTCAGCGTGAGGCAGGTGACTTGCGTGGGCACAGAAAGCTTTAGGAGGTTGAATGATGTTTCAGAGAGGAGTTCTCTCACTCCATGGGCTTCTGCACCTTTCCTGATTATCCTCAGCGCAAACTCCTCCCTCAAAGATTCTGTGGCCTTGAGCAACCTGATCTAGAGGGAGGTGTCCCTACCCATGGCAGCGGGGTTGGAATTAGATGATCTTTAAGGTCCCTTCCACCTCAAACCATTTTCTGTGACAAAACACTCTCACCAGACTCATCCCATCACTTCCATCGGTGCTCATGGAGCCTCCTACTGTCTCCTGTGAACCATGAACATCTCGGACCCCTGACTGAAGCTCATGACTCTGATGTCCGAGTGCTTTCAGCAGTGACATGGACAACTGCCTGATGTAATCGATTCTTTTTTTTTGGGAGGGGGGAGAGCTGCAATTAATCTCTCCTTGTCTTTATTGCTTTCTGTTGGACGCCCTTTGCTTCCCAATGCTTGTCAGCCAGCCTGTTCCTGGTGGGGGTCCAGCACTCGGTGAATGGCGTGAGAAGGAATCTTCCTTGTTTTGGAGCTCGAGGTGCAGTGCGGGCTTGTGCGAAGCGATGCGCTAAAGTCTCGGGGCTGGCTGGGTTCGTCACCGTGAATCCATCCCTCGCTCCGTCTGCCTCTGCGTCACCTTGGATTAATTACAGTGCAATGCAATATACATTTATATGGCGCCTGCGCAAGTGTCTCAGGGCCCTTCGCAATCTGAAGAATCTAATTAAGGTGCAGCCTCCAACATGAATGCTTATCGCCGAGATGTGTAGAGCGAGACAGAGGTGGCGTGCCTCCACGGCTTAACCAAGGAGCTGAATCCACACTCTTGTGGCGTTATTAATTACTCCAAGCTTGGTGTCCCAGACACCGATCAATACCGTGAGCCTGGCTGGATGGGGAGTGTTAAGTGAGCGTGAGGGAGCAGAAGATAACCATCAGCTAGAAACCTGGTTCTCGGTTTGGGAGGAGGAGTCGCTTTGCAGAGACACGTGCGGTAGCAGCACGTGTTTGCGGGTGACTTTGAAGCTGGAAGGTTATTTCCTCGATGCAGAAAGATGTTGGTGATGATGAATTTTGGCCTGGGAGAAGCGGCAGAGCGAGGGAGAGGATTCTGACCCTCTACTCCGGTCTGGTGACACCCTACTTGAAGCCCTGTGTCCAGTTCTTGAGTCCTCGGCGTAGAAAGGAGATGACATGGAGCTGTTGGAGCGAGTGCAAGGAGAACATGGGGATGATCTGGGGGCTGGAGCACCTCCCATGTGAGGAGATGCTGAGAAAGTTGGGATGTTCATCCTGGAGAAGAGCAGGCTTCAAGGAGAGCTTAGAGCAGCTTCCAGGACTGAAAGAGGCTCCAGGAAAGCTGAGGAGGGCAGGGACAGGACAAGAGGGAATGGTTTGAAGCTGAAAGAGGGGAGATTTAGGTTAGATATTGGGAAGAAATGTTTTGGGGTGAGCATGGGGAGGCCCTGGCCCAGGTTACCCAGAGAAGTGGTGGCTGCCCCATCCCTGGAGGGGTTCAAGGCCAGGTTGGATGGAGCTTGGAGCCCCTGATCCAGTGGGAGGTGTCCCTGCCTATGGCAAGGGAGTTGGAATTGGATGGGCTTTAAGGTCTCTTTTAACCCAAACCATTCCATGTCTCTATAATGTCCTGCCTTGGGTTCCAGACTGATGGGTGGACGCAGCATCGTTGCGCAGGGCTTGCTGCAAAACTTATTCAGCCCTTTCAGTTGGTCTCATGAGTGTCACCAGCTGTTGGGAGCATGGGGAAGGGAGGGAGGGAATGCCACAAATGCAATGAAAGCATAAATAACCGGGGGGAAAAGGGAGAGGAAATGTGAAGTGGCCCTTTAAACACGAGCCTCCAGAGCCCAGAGCCCAACTAGCGTTCCCTCAAGTATTCAAATGAGATTGCAGCATCAGATTGGTATGCATTAGGCTGGTCTCAATGAAAATTAACATGTAATTGCTTCAAATGAAGTAAGTGAGGAGGTAATCTGTTCTTAAATTGGATTCGCAGGATTTTGTGGTACCATAATGCAGCTGTGAAATGAAATATATTTTAAGGATGATGTCCTCAAGGGGAGAGGGGAGGAAAGGGGTGTCTGTACTGGGAAGGGTCCTTTTCCTCCCTCCCTCTCTTGTTTTCAGTCTCATTAATGTCATTTTATAAATGAAGAGAGCGTGTTGGTGTGAGCGGCGTGGCTGGAGAAGGTCTCATTGCTTTTGGCTCCATCATATTTCTTTCCTTGACATCCGTCCTGTCCCTCTCTTTCTTCTCCTCTTGTTCTCCACTGTCCTTGCTGTACCAGTGCCTCTCTGGCACCTTCCATCAGGGCCAAGACCCCATCCATCGTGATGGGAGGTCATGAGATGTTGTGCTTGAGCTTTGTTCATGTGGTAAACAACGTTCTGGTTATGTAATGGGGGAAGACCTGGCTGCGTGGTGGGTTTAGAGTATCTCTAAGTAGCTGTGTAGGTTCTTTCTACAGAGCTGGTTTCTGGGAGGAGATAGATGTCGGAGCAAGAGGCACAGGTTACCTTCTTGTCTCAGTTTCTTGTGACCTTCTGTTCTACCAGAGGTCTTTTCCTCATCACCCTGCGACGCAGAGCGGTGCTGCGAGGGCTGGAGATTCATCTCCAAAGGCTTGGGACGCCCTGCTTCTCCCATGCTGTCTGGTGCTGCCTGGACCACCTCTTTCTTTTCATTTTAAGAACTGGGTGGTTGTCCTCTCTCCGTCCATCTCTGCCCATCTACCACTGGAAACAACGCGCTGTGATAAAGGAGACCTGGTGTAGGGATGTGATGTGTTCCAGTGTTCTGGAGAGCTCTACCAGTGCTTATAAACCTGATATACCCAATCTTATCCTCTTAACTGGGTTCATTTCCCCGTGTTTTCCCTGTCGGTGCCCTTCAGCCCTCAGTTTGCCACACTTCTTGCTCCTGCTTGCCCCCTTACTCCTCCTGACCCCCTGCTTCTTGACCCCCGGCATCCTTTAGCGCCCGGCCCCAGCTTGCTTCTCTCCGCAGCCCTGGCAGAGTGCCCTCACCCCTTGCCATTCCTGTTTTGTGCCTCAACTTCTAAGGAAAAGCCACTTCAGTGATAATTTCCCACTTGTAATAAGTTAAGTGCATCGCTTCCCTTCGAATACATTTGCAGTGCAGTTAAGCTCGGCGGTCCCTGCCTGTGTGCCGAGTTCAACGCGCTCCTCTGCAGACCGACGGGGTGGATGGCATCGCTTTATTCCTGGGCCATTAGTGTCAGCTGCGCAGAGCAGAACCAGGATTTATTCAGGGGGCACAGCTCATAATTGAGCGAGTTCAGCGCTGGGGATCAGCGCTAACTGCTGGGAGTGCAGCCTGGAGGAACTTCCCACCGGGCTGGAGGAGGAGAGCGGGAGCTNAGTTCAACGCGCTCCTCTGCAGACCGACGGGGTGGATGGCATCGCTTTATTCCTGGGCCATTAGTGTCAGCTGCGCAGAGCAGAACCAGGATTTATTCAGGGGGCACAGCTCATAATTGAGCGAGTTCAGCGCTGGGGATCAGCGCTAACTGCTGGGAGTGCAGCCTGGAGGAACTTCCCACCGGGCTGGAGGAGGAGAGCGGGAGCTGCTGATGCGGAGGAGGAGGATGGGGAGTTGGGGTGTCTTCAGCGACTCAACCCAAGCTGCGTGGATGGCAAAGGAGTGTTTCAGTGGTGAAAAGTGTGTGGCGAAGAGGTATCTCACCAGGTTTTTGGAGGCAGAGAGAGGAGACGACATCTCCACACCTCTTTAGATGAGGAGACCTTATTTTACAGGGTTTAAACTGCTCTGTTATGCTTGGGGAAGAGGATGAGATCATTACAGAGTTCTTTCTTTCCTGTGGCGTTTCCCAAGCCTCCTTTTGAAGCCTCTCAAGGCAGCGTGCAGAGAGCCTGGACCTGGTCTGGGGTGGTGCCCTCCCTGCAGAAGGGAAGATGCTTTCATGGGCAACCACCAGCGAAGGAGCCGCTTTCACCTGGGCTGTTTGCCTGCTGGCATCCAGGAGCCCCCTGAGCAATCACTCTGGCTGAGGGAACGTGAGAAAAAAAGAGAAAACTAGGAGGAACAGAGTGTCCCTCGAGCTCAGCGCAGGATCCTGGCGCTGCGGGAGCTTCCCAGCAGGGTGGCATTTCATTAGTAAACNTATATTTTAAGGATGATGTCCTCAAGGGGAGAGGGGAGGAAAGGGGTGTCTGTACTGGGAAGGGTCCTTTTCCTCCCTCCCTCTCTTGTTTTCAGTCTCATTAATGTCATTTTATAAATGAAGAGAGCGTGTTGGTGTGAGCGGCGTGGCTGGAGAAGGTCTCATTGCTTTTGGCTCCATCATATTTCTTTCTTTGACATCCGTCCTGTCCCTCTCTTTCTTCTCCTCTTGTTCTCCACTGTTCTTGCTGTACCGGGGCCTCTCTGGCACCTTCTATCGGGGACAAGACCCCATCCATTGTGATTGGAGCCCATGAGATGTTGTGCTTGAGCTTTGTTCATGTGGTAAACAACGTTCTGGTTATGTAATGGGGGAAGATCTGGCTGTGTGGTGGGTTTAGAGTATCTCTAAATAGCGTTGTAGGTTCTTTCTACAGAGCTGGTTTCTGGGAGGAGATAGACGTCAGAGCAAGAGGCACAGGTCACCTTCTTGTCTCAGTTTCTTGTGACCTTCTCTTCTACCAAAGATCTTCTCCCCATCACCCTGCGACGCAGAGCGGTGCTGCGAGGGCTGGAGATTCATCTCCAAAGGCTTGGGACGCCCTGCTTCTCCCATGCCGTCTGGTGCTGCCTGGACCACCTCTTTCTTTGCATGTTAAGAATTGGGTGGTTGTCCTCTCTCCGTCCATCTCTGCGCATCTACCACTGGAAACAATGCACTGTGACAAAGGAGACCTGGTGTAGGGATGTGGTGTGTTCCAGTGTCCTGGAGAGTTCTACCAGTGCTTATAAACCTGATATACCCAATCTTATCCTCTTAACTGGGTTCATTTCCCCGTGTTTTCCCTGTCGGTGCCCTTCAGCCCTCAGTTTGCCACACTTCTTGCTCCTGCTTGCCCCCTTACTCCTCCTGACCCCCTGCTTCTTGACCCCCGGCATCCTTTAGCGCCCGGCCCCAGCTTGCTTCTCTCCGCAGCCCTGGCTGAGTGCCCTCACCCCTTGCCATTCCTGTTTTGTGCCTCAACTTCTAAGGAAAAGCCACTTCAGTGATAATTTCCCACTTGTAATAAGTTAAGTGCATCGCTTCCCTTCGAATACATTTTCAGTGCAGTTAAGCTCGGCCGTCCCTGCCTGTGTGCCGAGTTCAACGCGCTCCTCTGCAGACCGACGGGGTGGATGGCATCGCTTTATTCCTGGGCCATTAGTGTCAGCTGCGCAGAGCAGAACCAGGATTTATTCAGGGGGCACAGCTCATAATTGAGCGAGTTCAGCGCTGGGGATCAGCGCTAACTGCTGGGAGTGCAGCCTGAAGGAACTTCCCCACCGGGCTGGAGGAGGAGAGCGGGAGCCGCTGCGGAGGAGGAGGAGGATGGGGAGTTGGGGTGTCTTCAGCGACTCAACCCAAGCTGCGTGGATGGCAAAGGAGTGTTTCAGTGGTGAAAAGTGTGTGGCGAAGAGGTATCTCACCAGGTTTTTGGAGGCAGAGAGAGGAGACGACATCTCCACACCTCTTTAGATGAGGAGACCTTATTTTACAGGGTTTAAACTGCTCTGTTATGCTTGGGGAAGAGGATGAGATCATTACAGAGTTCTTTCTTTCCTGTGGCGTTTCCCAAGCCTCCTTTTGAAGCCTCTCAAGGCAGCGTGCAGAGAGCCTGGACCTGGTCTGGGGTGGTGCCCTCCCTGCAGAAGGGAAGATGCTTTCATGGGCAACCACCAGCGAAGGAGCCGCTTTCACCTGGGCTGTTTGCCTGCTGGCATCCAGGAGCCCCCTGAGCAATCACTCGGGCTGAGGGAACGTGAGAAAAAAAGAGAAAACTAGGAGGAACAGAGTGTCCCTCGAGCTCAGCGCAGGATCCTGGCGCTGCGGGAGCTTCCCAGCAGGGTGGCATTTCATTAGTAAACCGGCCGTGTCCCTGCACAGCTGCCTACAGGCGGGTCGGTGCTGGCGTCACCCCCAGCTCCCCGATGCCGTTAGAGCATTTGGAGGGCACCCAAGCAGACGGGCCAGGAGCTCGCTCCGGTCCTGCTCCGCGGGGTCAGCAGCAAGGGTGGGAGCCCAGGTTAGGGACACGTTTCCTCGGCCGCGTGGTCTCGGAGCGGCTGCCCTCATTGATGCTTTGTGGCACGCTCCGAGGTGCTGCCATGGAAGATGCTTATAAGATGCGCAGAGCCCTGTTGTTAGCAGAGACAATAGGAGGATAAATAGAAAGGAGCAGGGGACTTGGAAAGGTGCGAGTGCACTGCTGCATTGCAGAGAGAGAAAGATTTTTCCAGACAAGCCATCCCTGCCTGCTGCATCGCGACCTGCCTGCTTTGCAGCCGTCCTTGGCGGAGGCGCAGGGGGCTCCGGGGGTGCTGGGTGTGCTCGGAGGTGCTCGGGGGACTCCGGGCTCCTCTGGTCAGCAGGTGGCAAAGTGAGAGCTCCGGCTCTTTTTGCAGCTCTTGCTTCCTCTCCCCAGTCCAGTTTCCTCCTGTTTCCTTGGCATTTGCCAATAAGCCGGGCTAAGGCGGCATACTGGGAGTTGTTTGCAGCTCTGCGAATCCCGGGCAGTGAACCAAGGCGAATCTTTTTCGAGCCTGGTATATTATTATTAATGTAATTAGTGTGAATCATTTGCATGTATAAACTTTCAATTGAGGAGATCAGGTACTTTACAAACACGCGTTAACTCACCCTCCCTGGCAGGGAGGTGCCAAATACCTTTAAAGCCTTGCAGAGGGTGGAGATGAAGGGCAGGGACTCTCAAGGAGCTTCGTGCAGGTTGGAGCGTGAGCTGGTGGGAAAGGCAGGACCTCCCGGTCCAGACCCCCAGCTCCCTCCGCGACAACCGAGATGAAACTCTGTCTGGGCAGGGAAGAGGAGAAGAAGCACAAAAGGTTTTTTATTTTCCACTTCTGAGCGCTGCTTTTGACTGGCTCAGCGTGATTTTTGAAGAGGCACCGGGGCACCAGCTGATCTGAGGGCATCTCTCACCCCACAGCCTTTGGAGATGCTCTGGCTGCTGCAGCAGGGGGAGTGGAGGTTGGCGCCAGCCCCAGCAGGGTCCCCCCCTTTTTCCTGCTGGACCCTGCTGCCAAGTTAATCATTCGGTCAGCTCCTCCCTGGCAGGCAATGGGCTCCCCATGCAAGGAAGTGGTTTCCCAGCCCTGACAGCCGTGCTGTGCTGTGAAGAAGTCCTCAGGCTGCTTCTTTGGTGACGTCACATCAGGGTGAGCTCAAGGAACGCCCTACAGCTGATCTTGGAGGTGATGGTGAGGGTGACTGGGTTGGTCCTGGGGTGCAGCTGAGGATGAGTGTGCCGAGAGCCCTATCAATGTGTCAAGCACACAGATTCCAGGAGAGATGAGCCTCAAGCTCCTATTAGAGCCGCCTGAGTGAGCAGTTGGGGCTTCCAGCAGGCCAGGACCCAACCTATGGCCCATTTCAAAGCAATAGTCCAGCTGCCGCTGTGAGCTGCACGGAGTCCGTGACCTATGCGGGTTTGCGCGTCAAGCCTGGTCATCCAAGCTCGATGCGCTGAGGTGGGTGCCCCTGCCACCTCCCAGCTCGAGGGGTCAGCGGGACAGGATTGTGGCTGGCGACGCACGCGCCATTCGCCACGCGTGCCGACGACCAAAAGTGTTGTGGCTGTGTGCTGCCTCGCGCGAACACGCCACCTGCGAAAGACGCAGTGTGTTGTCTGTGCCAGCCTCGTCGGCTGGGCTGGCGCTCGACGCGTCGGGTAGCGTTGCGTGTCGGCGCGGCTGCGAGCATACGGTGCTGCAGTGTGGAAGCATCCGCAGTCTATATGCGCGTGGAAAGAGAGCAGATGCTGTAAATCCCGCTGAAGAAGAGCTGGAGTGGTAGGAATTACTAGTGCATGGCTTAACCCAGTGCGGCAGAGACTGAGGAGAGGGAAACCAGACTGGGTTGTGGCAATAAAGGCTTTGGTTTAATATTTATTAGCGAAAAAGCTTCGAGACTTACATCTGTGTTAACCACACCTCAAGCTGCCCGTGGTGGGCGCATCCCGGCTTTATGGGATCGTGTGTTCCGAGGAACGTGGGACGATCTGACCCCACTTTTCCCTTTGCTCAGGAACCGATGGCCAAACTTCTGTTGCCACCAGAGCATAAAACATCGTCGGGATGTCTGCGAGAGCGGTGGGACTGTGCCTGAGCAGGATTGAGTTGTTCACAGCCCGGCCTTTAATTAATCCTAATAAATAACAATAAAACGCGATAATCACAGAAATAAATCTGGGATGTGAAGCTTCTGCCTCCGGCGGCGGTCTAGTTTAGTTGATCATTTATAGCACAGCTGATGGTGCAGAGGCTGGAAGATGATGCCTGGGACGTGAGAAGCTGGGGACACAGCGAGGCCAAAGCAGCTTCTTTCCTTTCCCAGCCTCAGCGTGAGGCTTTTGCACCCAGATTTAAACCAAACACCAAGGTAGTTCCCACAGGGTCTTTTCCAGCTTGGTCTTAACCCATAGCAGAGACAAAATACTGTTGGTGGGGAAGGGGTTGTTTCATAATCTGGAGATGTCTGTGAAGTGCTGAGTTAGACTGGGAAGAAAAAAAGACGTCTAAAGGTGCTTGCTTGTGCTGCAACGTGGTGCGAAGTGTGTGAAACTCTATCTGCTGGCCTGGAAGGAGGTTAGGGTGGGCACAAAGTGGAAATTAGGTGCTGGTGGAGGGAGAAGAGAGTCCAAGGAGGTGTTGAGGGCAAGGATGGAGGTTGGGTTGGTGACAGCCCCAGGTTGGGCCACCAAGTTTGCTGGGGTGAGGCAGACGTAGCCCCGTCCCTCCCTCCCGGCGATGGAGCTTGTACCCTGATAATTGCAATGAGAGTGGTAATCAGGTTGGTAATTTCGCTGAGCCCTTTTCAGTTCTAATTAACGTTATTCATTTCTTGTGTGTCCTGCTGAGTTGAGACAATCTGTGCTCTCCAGCCCAGCCCTCTGGAACACCAGCGATCTGCGTGAGAGGCAACCAAAAAAAAAAAAAAGTGTTGTGTGCCAATTACTACACTTCAGTAATTAAAAACCTCCTTCCCCCCACTGCCGGGCCACCTCCTCTCCCGTTATTTTCTGTGTGCAAACTCGCAAAAGCTAAGAGAGAAATTCAGGAGGGGACATCGGTGCTGGCTTCGCCATCTGTGTCTGCGCCGACAACGCAGGGAGGTGAAGCACGGGCAGGGTTGGGAGTCAGGGCGCTCAGCTTTGTCACCCTGTTGCTTATTTATTCCTGATACTGGGTCGCAGCGGCTGCAGTTTAGCTGAGGACTCTTTGGGAGCAGGTCTGTGCCTGCAGAGCAGTCTGCTCTGTCTGGCCACGGTTTTTTCGTCCCCGCCGAGGGCTTTGTTGACATTTTCAGCCCTGCTCATCTTTGTGCTTGTGTCACTTCAAGTGGTAGAAACCTGATGGTGATGTTTTCCCCTCTTCCAGTCTCCGTCTCTGACTGGTGTCCCTGCAGCTGGGTGGGCTGCCAGCAGCACCCACAGGCCCCTCATGTGGGGTGTGGAGGGTACAGACTCAAAGACTTCGGCTGCAGGGATGCTCCTGGGAGACGGTGACTGGTCCCTAATGGACCAACTTGCTTGGAGAGGGTGGATAGCAAAGCCAAGGAGCTCTGGCTGCAGGAGAAATTAGTGGGTTTAGANGCCTTTGGTGCATGAAACTGTCTTAAACTGCCCTAACTCCATTGCTCGTGGTCAGTTTAGAGGGAAAGAAACAGTCAAGAGAGAGAGCGAGAGAGGTATCCCCTCCTCCTCATGCTGATAGCTGGCAGTTTTTCATCTTCCTAGAGGAGCAGGCTTTGTCATCTGAGCAGGAACATAATACAGATTAAGCATCTTGAGTGAGAAAATTACCTCATCTGTGCTTCATTATTTTTACATCTACTTTTTGGAGGCAAGTGCTGGTTTTTTGGCACCCCGGGGACCTCTTTTTCCCTTCTCTCCCTGGCGCATTGTGGTGTGAGACCCTCCGGGGCGGTGGAGGAAGCATCGTGGGGCTTTCTACCTTGCCAGGAGCAGAGTGGAAAGGGGGAGGCTGCAGGCTCGCCGGTGGCTTCGCTCTCCACCTGCGCGTGGAGCTTGGCTTCCCAGCCAAAGGTTTTCCACTTGGCCGCCCGCATGCGGGAGAGGAAGGCTTCCCACCCCAGCAAAGGGCTTGTGCGAAGAGGAGCTTCTGGAGGAGGGAAGGGGGAGCAGATGGAGAGGTGGGAAGAGCATCGGTTCACTGCGGTGAGCCCTGGCCGTGGGGACCCCGACCGGTTGGAAGGAGCTCGGGTAGGAGCATGACCTGCCATCCCCTAAACAGCTCACCATACCCACAGGTCAAAGTGCCTTTCCCAGAAGCTGCTTCTGCACTTTATTATACACACACACACACACACACATACATATATATATAGCCTTGGAAGCTTTAAGAGGCAGGGAAGAAAATAAAATAACACCTTTAAGCTTGCCAATCCCAGGAACAGAGAAGCGTGTCTGGGTGATAAGAAGAGATTGTGACCGGGCGCTGTGAAGGGCAAAAGCACTTATTTCACTGCTGCCTCATGCGTTACCTGAGCCCCGTTGCTTTTCAAAAGCACTTAAATGCCCATATGATAGAGGGAATGCTTGGATTACACACCGTCTGGCTCCATTATTATCCAGGGATCTCCAGGCTGATGCATTTCACAAAAAAAAAAAATCCTGGTGTGGAGGAGGAGAGAGGAAATAGATATTTTTGGTTCAGCCTGCTCATAGGTGCTCAGCGATCGTCTCCACAGAAGGGACCAGTCTGAGGAATTCAAGCTATGGTTGGACTCGATAATCCGATGGGTCTCTTCCAGCCTGGTGATTCTATGATTCTATGATTCTATGATACATCTGGCTTCTCATCACCCAGTCGTTCTCCTGGCTTTGGCAGTGAGGGTGGACACCCCTCTGCTGGTTCAGATGTGCTGCTCGCTGCAAGAACCTTTTCCATGGCCTCGTGATGGGCAGGGCACAACCCAATATCCACCTGCATTTCTTCCGAGCCCAAGCTGAGATTGAAAATACACTAAAACCCTCTTCTGGGAAGGAAATCTCAAGGTGTGTTCAACTCGAGCGGCTAAACTCTGAGGTTTTGCGCAAGTTGTAATGCAGCTGAAAGCAAGAGCTGAGTTCTTGGTGTTCAGCCCAGGCTGAATCTATTGCCTTTTTTAATGTAGCTAATAAAAATCTGCTCACATTTAATTTATTATTATCGTAATATCATTATGGAACAGCAGTAAAAGTGCTTAATTTATCGGATGTTTTTCACACCAGAGAGGGTGGATGGTGCAGTAGCTTGGGTACTTGCCTAGCAGAGCAGCAAAGGGAGTCCTGGGCTGCAGAGCATCCATGTCACCTTGGGCACATCATGGTCTGTCATTGCTGATCTCTGCTAAGAGGAAAAGCTGAGAGAGTTGGGGTTGTTCAGCCTGGAGAAGAGAAGGCTCCAAGGAAACCTTAGAGCAGCTTCCAGTGCTGAACAGGGGATCCAGGAAAGCTGGGGAGGGTCTCTTGGTCAGGGGGTGCAGGGAGAGGATGAGGGGAATGGTTTTAAGCTGGAAGAGGGGAGATTGAGATGAGAAGTTAGGGAGAAATGTTTTCTTGTGAGGGTGGGGAGGCCCTGGAACAGGTTGCCCAGAGCAGGGGTGGCTGCCCCATCCCTGGAGGGGTTCAAGGCCAGGTTGGATGGGGCTTGGAGCCCCTGATCCAGTGGGAGGTGTCCCTGCCCATGGCAGGGGTGGGACTGGATGGGCTTTGAGNCTGATGGACCACATGGCGCAGTTACAGTGAGTTTTAGCTGATTTGGGGGTTGCAAGTTTCTACTGCCTCCAACCTCCTGTTCTTTTACTCATCTGGAGTCAATTTGGGGAAAAGGAGGCTTCATACCTTGCTTGGAGATGTAGGGATGGAGGGTTCCAGGGCTGGCAGTGGCATTTAGGAAGAGCAAGACTGGCCTCTGCTGCTCTGGCCAGGAAAACAGTCCCCTTCAGGAGCAAAATCTCTTCTTGGTTGTGCCATGTTGGCGTCTTCAGAGGGCTGAGGTTGTTAATGAGGCTGGAACAGAGCTTTATACCTCCAAAACATCACTTGAACAGTGAAATGCTTACTGGGGGTGAGGTGCAGTCAGTGAGGGAGAGGCAGCGATGCAGGTGATGGGTAGGGAAGGAAGAGCTGACAGAGGGGACAAGTGGCAGGAAGCTCAAGGTTTCTCTTTAGAGGGTGTCAGAGCTGGCGTCCTCCTGAGATGAATTTCCCTCACTCCTTTGTGAAGTAGAGCGAGCTGCTTCCTCAGCTCGGCTTTGCATGTCTTTGCCTGGCTGCAGGGATACGAAGGTCTCTGGAGAGAATGACAAGCATTAGACTGGTGGTAGCAGCCTCTGCTCCCCAGAAAATATGTCATTTGGACACAAGGTGGAGGTTTTGGCTCAGCTGTGGTTGTCTCTGAGCTTGCAAAGGAGCAAATGGGAAAGGAAGAGTGAAAGGTCCTTTGGTGACTGACGCTGGGTAGCTCTGAACTCTGTACACTCGGAATTGCTCTGAAGCTCCTGGGCAGACGTCAGGAGCCACCAGTTTAGAAGGATATCGGTGCCCTGAGCACCGCAGGTAAAGTGCTGACGTCGTCCTCTTTGGTCTCTGAAACTGCTGCTGGCAGCAGAGCTAAAAATAGCGTCAGGAGGGGCTGGGGAAGGGGAGGGAAGGGCAGGGCGCCCAAGAGCAGCGGGCTGATGGGTCACCTCTCCGCCTCTCCCCAGGTGCTCCGTGGATAACCGAGTCACCCGAGTGGCCTGGCTGAACCGCAGCAGCATCCTCTATGCCGGCAATGACAAGTGGTGCTTGGACCCTCGGGTGGTGCTCTTGGCCAACACCAACACCCAGTACAGCATCCTGATCAGAGATGTGGATGTGTACGATGAGGGCCCCTACACCTGCTCCGTGCAGACAGACAATCACCCCAAGACATCACGCGTCCATCTCATCGTGCAAGGTAAGAGGAAGGGACTTCGTAGAGGGGCTGGGTGTGGGGCTTTGATTTCGGTTCATCCCTTTCGACCTGGTTTCTCCTCCTCCCACCGCTCCCACATTGAAGCCTACTTCATCTAAGACAACTTGGTGCTAATGTAGGGGAAGATTGATGGGCTTGGAGAGTCTCAGAGAAGCTCATAGAATCATGAGGTTGGAAGAGACCCACCGGATCATCAAGTCCAACCATTCCCATCAATCACTAACCCATGTCCCTCAGCACCTCATCCACTCATCCCTTAAACCCCTCCAGGGAAGGGGACTCAACCTCCTCCTCCCTGGGCAGCCTCTGACACTGCCCAATGACCCTTTCCGTGAAAATTTTTTTCCTAATGCTCAGCCTAAAAGCTGGGCAGTGCCAGGCGTTTGCAGTCACGTTTATCCAACTTCCCTGGAGTTGTCATGGGGCTCTGATGCAGGCAGCTCTGCCTCCCAAAATAGTCCCTGGCAAACCCTTGTTGCTGTTTGTTGTTGTTGTATTTTAATGGTTTGGGGGTTTGGTTTTTTTTTATTTTATTTTCCATGCTGGAGGCAATGCTCGAAGTAAAACTTGTGTTGAGAGAAAAAGAGAGCACAGCAGATTTGTGTACTCTGCGGGGGTGTGTGTATGCCTAGCAACAATATGTGTTTGTGTATTGAAACTCTACTGTACTTTTGGGAAGAGGAGGAGGAGGAGGAAGGCTGCTGCTATGGGGTGGTGGAGCACTTGAGGTGGCCAAGGCCCATGAGCTGAGGCTGCGTAGTCTGCAGGGTTCCTACACGTGCTCTTCACCAAGCGTGCGAGCGCACAAACGCTCCCCAGGGGGGTTGTACAAGCGCGGCCACATGCAGTGGTCAGGCAGATGGACGTTCACGCAAGATAAATCCCGTGTCCGAGCTGCAGGACGTGCGCTGAGCAAGGGGGACCCTGCGTGGTGGGACATACGGGGCACGGCGTGCTCCTAGGGAGGCAGTCTTGGGGAAGATGAGCGGAAAATTTCTAATCCCTTCCTAGCAATCTTTTTTTTCCTCCTCCTCCTCATTCTTCTTCTTCTACTCCTTCTTCTTCCTCTCCTTCTCCTT
>WAAB01025175.1:0-92459 GCA_013389865.1 Piaya cayana
ACGACATCATAGGTTCCTTGCCTATGATTCAGTAGGTGTTCTCTCTTTTTTGTGACCATTTAATTTTTTAATGATTCTGTTAAAAGCTTTTTTTTTCACTTGCTCTAGCTGCAGGGTTTCGATGTGGAATAACTTTCTTGCCTAGTCTGAAATATATTCAGCTGTGTATTAAAAGAAGCTCAGCTGCCCATTAAATGACAAAATCTTTGTAGAATAATGTATTATCTACTAAAAAAAACATATAAATGAGGAGTGCACAAGATAAAGCATTAAAAGATTGGATTTTAAAGTCACAAAATGAAGAAACTAGGTTAGTAAAATATAATACATAACATTTCTAACTTGAATCAAAACTATAAACCCAGACAAGCAATCATTTGTTCTCAATAGTATTTGGATTCCAGATCAGCTGCTTTGGAAAAAAACATTTCATTAAACATGTATAAAATCACATTTCATTGTTCAGGAAGAAATCTCCCACACAATACATCCTGGCAGTGTGTGCTCAGAGGCACCACCAGATAGTTTTGTATATTAATGGAATCATTAATGTTGGAAAATACCTCTGAACTTATCAAGTCCAACCATCAACTCAACACCATGATGCCTATTAGACCATGTTTTGAAACACCACATTTACATGGTTTTTGAACTCCTCACAGGATGGGGACTCCCCCACTGCTCTGGGAAGCCTCTGCCAGCACTTCCCCACTCTTCTAGTAGAGAATTTTTTTCCTAATATCCAATCTAAACTTACTCTAGCACAACTTGAGGCCATTTCCTCTCATCCTATCACTTGTTACTTGGTTGAATTGACCAGCACCCACCTTGCTACAGTCTCCTTTTGGTAGTTGTAGAGAGTAATAAGGTCACTTCTCAGTCTACTCTTCTCCAGGCTATACAATCCCGGTTCCCTCAAACACTCTTCATAAGACTTATGCTTCAGACCCTTCACCACCTACCTACCATTGCCAGTTCTGGACTTTTTCTCTAACAGCATTACACTTGTGCAGCTGCTCGTGCACTCACTGTAGGGCCTAGTGTAGTTTTTGCCCCAAGCAGAACCATATGAAGAACAGACACTTTGTTATTAACGTTGCTCAGGTTGAAAAAGAAATAGTGTCCTGAGTCTATATGTGCCTTTTCTTCATCATAGTCATAGTGAGTCACGATAATCTTATATTAGCAGGGAAAAAAAGCAGTGAAATGATCACAGTGACCTTGCTGATGTACCTGAGGATGAACCCCATGTATGAGACTGGAGCAGAAAATGTCTCGTGCTGACAGAGGAAAGCAGTGTATGTAATGATGTGCTGTTTTCAAAACAGGACAGCAAAGGCAAATTTGCCCCCAGCTTTTATCGTGGCATGTTGTGTTTCATTACTGTTCAAAGCTAGAGGCTGGTGAAAGACCTTGTGCCATTTGCCCACCGCATGCGCTAATTCCTGGTTTATTTCTGTTATTTCATGCTTTTCCTTGTCACACAGAAGACGATGTTGACAGCATGTCTGCATTTTGAAGGAGTTGTCCTAAGTCACCAGTCAGCCAGAGAGATGTGAACTGCCATGTCTCAAAGAGTTGAAAATGATGAAATGAAACAGGCAGAGATGAAAAATCAGTTACCTTAACTCTTTCATTTATCTTCACATTTACAGAAAAGCTCCCTTATCTGCAACTTATCATGGCATCTCACCTGGTGCCCTGCATTCAGTTCTGGAGCCCTGAGCACAGGAAGGACATGGAGCTGTTGAAGAGACTCCAGAGGAGGCCATGGAGACAAACCAGGGGCTGTAGCACCTCCTATACAAGGATAAGTTGAGAGAGCTGGGGGTGTTCAACCTGGAGAAGGCTGCAGGGAGACCTTAGAGCAGCTTCCAGTACTGAAGGGCCTCTAGGAAAGTTGGGGATTGTAGGGGTAGAATGAGGTGGAACTATTTCCAGCTGAAAGAGGGGAGATTGAGATGAGATCTTAGGAAGAGATTATTTCCTGTTTGAGTGATGAGGTCCTGGCCCAGGTTGCCCAGAGAAACGGTCTCTGCCCCATCCCTGGAGGGGTTCAAGGCCAGGCTGGATGGGGCTTGGAGCAACCTGATCCAGTAGGAGGTGTCCCTGGCCATGGCAGGGGTACGGAACTGGATGAACTTTAAGGTCACTTCCAACTCAAACACCATGATTCTATGATTCTAATTCCTTCCCACATCTTTTCATGGGTCAAAAGCTCCATTTCTTCACTACTAATTTTTGACACTTTCTTTGAGAGTATGGGGTTCTGAGAATGGGGTGATCAGGGCTCTTGAGAAAAAAGGGAAAAGTATGTCATGTGTGTAATTTCATATTAAAGCACACAGTTCAGAAGAACTGTACTGATTCTGTGTGCAATGAAAAATGAAACCACTGCAAAATTTCTAGTCCTTTGCACCAGGGACTGCGGAATGAGATATGGAAAGTAGAATTTAGGGCTCAGTTTGCAGCAGCATGTACTTGGCCTTGAAAACTAGATCCGTGATATTTCTGTACCTCCACTAGGCTGTCTTTCTAGGGGATTTCTTCTTCACCAAATGCTGCTAAAATAATAACTGACAAGAAGATATAAAATTACTTAAGGAGAAACATGCAAATGACACTTAATATTAGAAACAGAAATCTCTCCTAGAAAATGAGACACAGGGCAATTATACAGACTAAGGAAGGTGGAGAGCAACCGAGACACAGACTTTATCATATCCGAAGGTATTAACTCACATGATCAAGAATGTAGGTCATTTGTCTGACTAGAGGAATCAGCTATGTATTGCAAAGGGCTTTGGGATGATCAGCAAACCAGTTCCATTGGCAGCTTATGCACAGTATCTCCGCTGGGATTGGCCCCGGATATGTAAGTGCTGGCCACACATGCCAGGGAAGGGTTGGGACACTGATTCATGGACTCTGGGGATGTTCACTGCCTTGGTCTGTGTCAGCCCTTGGCTGCCCAATTTTTAAATGGATAAAAGCCTGTGAGCTGTGCATTCCCAGGAAGGAAGGTACTTGCTTTTCAGGTTTCTGGAACAGAGCTTGGGGTAGGAGAGCAGGAGACAGCCAACAACATAGGCTTAGACAGGAAGCATTTGGACAGTTCTTTCATTTTGAAGGTACCTTGACATGGACATAAATCCAGTCTTGCTGAACTTGCCTAATTCTGCATTTTAAAACAAGTGTTTGGAAGAGGCTAGGGGAGCTGGATTAGAGCAGGAGGAGATGCTGTGTGGTTTTCACCACCAAATTCTTTCATTTGTTTTGACAGCATATAGAAAATAAAGAAAGATGGATTGTCCTCCATAAATTTAAAAGAGGACATAGGACTTGTAGTTGAGTCAAATTATCAGAGGAGAGGAACAGCCCTGACCTCATCCAGATGCACAGGCACGAAGAGACCTCGAGAGCTTTCAGAACAGGCTCAACAAAATCACTATTTGCCCTGTGAGAGGGTGAGCATCAGGGCATCTGACCCTTTGCCACCATAATCCCACCATTGATTGGCAGTAGGTATGGATTTCATAGCCAGCCCCATGCCGCTGGCAATCTACAGTGATACAGACATGTATGGTGGAGTGCACACGCGACCTTGCAGAGTGAGGTCAGGGACCATGGACAAAAGCCTCTGAGGCTGAGTTTTTTAGTATTTCCCCATGTTGGAGAGGGACAAGACTTCGGACAAAACAACACTTCTCCAGGATCTACCTTGCAGGGTGCGCACAAGTGTTCATTGCACAGGATAGTGTTTGGGCTGCAAACACACCTGCAGCTTCCCTGTGACCTGTTTATTATTTCATACAGCCACATGATTCTGGTAGACACTGCAGCAGCAAGTGCTTCACCACAAAATACTCTTGCTGTTGGGGTTTCACTATGTAAGTTAATCAAAGCAGAACTGCACTGATGACATTGATCAGGTTGTGAAGGCTTTGCCATTATTGTACTGCAATATTCTATTACTTCCAGATTGCTTTACATTAGTCTCTGTGCATATTAATAAAGACCAGCACCTCTATAATTTGGCCTGGCAGGTTTGCAAGGGGAGTCCAGCAGTGCACAATAAGAGCCCAAGTAAAGACACTCAACAGGAATTTGAATTCTGACAGGCCCAAACAACTGAAGCAATAGAACTCACAGGTCAGCAGTTCCTGCCATCAGCCCAACAGCATAGTTGACAGCTTTGTAGATGATCCCAGCTGTCTGCTTGTAAAAGCTTACTTGACCCAAGGGGCCATTAGCAAGATCTATAGGTGGAATAGCCCCTCCCTTGGGCTGAAAATAAGTGCATTTAATGCCCTGGGTTGACCTGTCACACTTTGAATCTCTGGTATCTTCCAATGTTGTGGAAAAATTCACCCACACAACACTTGCACTACTTTCTGGCTAATGAATGCCTCCCTGCTTCTGCTGCTGGTCAGAGCCTGACCTTGTGTGGCCATCTGAGTCTTCCCCCCATGAGTGTGAAGGTAGCCTGAAGATAAAATAAATCTGGTTTCACCTTTTTTTTTTTTTCTCCATTTACTCCCTCAGAGCAGAGGGAGGTATTTTTGCCTGCCAGTTCTCCTTGCAGCCACTCTTCAGGATAAGATGCAGCTCATATTCAGGATGGCATTTTTATTGCAATAGCACTGAAGTAGATTGTTCTATATACCTTTGGAATGATCATGGGAGCTTTTGTGATGTTTGATGGCAGCTTAAATCGAACTTTCTGAGACTACACGCAGCTGGTCTAACACTATTTACACACCCTTGGGGTTAGGCAGCTCCTCTTTATGGGGAAAACCCCTCTCAGGAACTCTGTAGAGCTTACACAATAGTACCTAAATGTGGCATAATCCCTTTTTTTGGCATCTAAGAAGTGAAGCAGAATTTCATGGTTTCAGACTTGTCCCTTACCTAACATGTGGTGAAGGCTGAACCACAGGTAATTTCCATGCTCCAAGCTAGGAGGTTGAGAGCAAATTCAGGAAAGTCAAACATCTTCCTCCTGTCATCACACAGCTCTACTGTCAGCTGAGACCAGCATAGCTATTCTAGGCTGGGCACGAGCCTGCTCTGCCAGTCCATGGGAACAAGGTCTTGGCTCTTCATTGAGCCTGTTTGCATCATGGATGAGGAAGAGGAAGGCAGACACCAGTCAGTAAAGGCTTGCATAGTGTGCAAGACCCCTGGAGTTGGTGGTGGCAGTGATGTCTGAAAAGCCATAAGCCCCAGAGTACAGAATCAATTTGTTTTGTAACTGTTCCACAGGCAGAGAGGCTCCAGGTAGGATTCTTTAAACACTGATAGGAGGAAGATCTCCAAGGGAGAGAGATTCATGTCTTCCTAAAGAAGGGCTATAGAGTTACATCTACACACATTTTTAATCTAGTTTTCCTCAGAATTACACGTTTCTCCCCCCGAGGTTGCACTGAGTAGAATTTGAGTCCTAAAAAAGCTGAAAGATTTATCTAACAAGAATAGTACTGCAGGATTAGAAGTCTAGAGTGTCTGTGACTGATGCATTATAATAACTATTACATCTTGTCAGGCTTCTTATGTGGCACCATGCCTATAATTAATGGACAAGGATGTTCTAATTCTCCTCAGTGCTGCTCATGACACTTGAACCTTCAATAAAGTATCACCAAAGAGGCTGGACCATGGCCACCTTGAATGTTATCCTGTCTCAGTCCTGAGGCCTGAAATCAGATGTGATGCCCCTGCTCTGATGCAATATCCACTGCTGAGTCTGCAAGGCAACACTTCAGGATCTCCGGCAGGAGATTCAGATGAAAGGAGGTTATGGTGAGGTGGGTGCTGATCTCTTCTCTCAAGTAACAAGTGATAGGAAGAGAGGAAATGACCTCAAGTTGCACTAGGGAAGGTATAGATTGGATATTAGGAAAAACTTCTTTGCTGAAAAGGGGAACTGGCTGCCCAGGGCAGTGGTGGAGTCTCCATTCTGGGAGGGGTTAAAAAAGCATGTAGATGTGGTGCTTCAAAACACAGTCTAGTAGGCACAGTGGCTTTGAGCTAATGGTTGGACTGGATGAGCTCAGAGGTCTTCCAACCTTGATGATTCCATGAATCTATACTATTCCTGCAGAAATGATGCACATAGGCTTTCACCCTTCACCTGACACAAAGCCCCATGGGTGTGCCCAACACCTGACCTGTGCTCTGTATTGCAATGCTGGTACCATAACACTTCCCATCTGACAGCAAACATGAGGTTCTCTATTCATGATGTGCCCCACTCCCACACCCCATAATGGAGCCCATTATGTTGAGGAACAAGTGAGTTGAGTGGCTGGAGTGACAACAGGATTATGGCTGCTCTGCTTGGTATGGTAGCCAGTTTAATCCCTTCAAATTGGTATCCTGGGTTTGGAATCTGGTTTTGAAGCCTAGAATGTCTGTTTTGTAATGTGCTCTAGGGATCAATTCTTAAATGGGGATGAGTTGCTTGCTGTTTTTATTCAGACAGCAGTGACACAGCTCTGGGAGCCCCTGGTAGGCAAACTTTTAATATATGCTAAGCTGTGTGGCTGTTGAGAGATGTTTACTTCACTATATCTCTGTCATCTTTTGATGTTAAAATCTGCGTCAGAGTGATTGCATGGAAGCCTCCCTGGGATATGAAAAGGAACCCACAGTGCAGTGTAAGATATGTTTTTTTTCACCATACAGCAGAAGCAATTCTGGGGTATTTCATGCTGAGGAATTCTTCTTGTTAGGTCTCTAAGCCAGACCAAAGCGTCTGAACAAAATGTATTCCAGAAGTAGGTGCATAATGCTATGGCATCACCTTGAAAAATCAGATAGATTTGCATAATAGGCTTTACTAAGTATGTTTGACAGTAGGTACTGCAGTGTTCTATATAACAGCATAATCAGGTCCCAGATTGTTTTATATATATATGTGTGTGTAAATACTTGCATACACAGAGAGAGAGAACCAGCCACACACACACACACACACTCTCTCTCTCTTTTATCTGTAACTTGAGAGCAGTATCACTGGATCCTCTAGTGAGGGCTGGAGGCCATAGAGAAGTGAAAAAACTCAGGAGAGTAGAAAGTAAAGCATCGTTGTACTAAGAGCTAATGGGATATTAATTTATAAGCTAGCAATATTGATTTTCTACTATGTTGATTTAAGCTGCACAAGGACATAAAAATGTGATATAGCATTTATTTTGCTACAGCTATTCAATTCACTCTTGGTATTTCCACTTGTGTGAGTGCTGTGCAAAGGCAGCCACTCGGGCATCTGTGGACATCATACAGGGCTTAATAGATACCAGCCACTAGAGTAAACTTTTCATGTACACAATTTATTTACTGCCTTGCTTGGTGTTCTCAGCCTAGGAATGTGTTAAAAAATGTCTCTGTGTCAGGGAACAGCGAGTAGTTTCCAAACAATTAAGTAATATCAAAACTGAGGACTTTACTTATTCACTAGGACTCAAATGAGGCTAAAGGCTGAAATCTCTGTGCTGAATTTTTGCTCAGGGCACTGAGGAGAGCTACTTAATGAGTACAAAACAACAGTGTCCTTCCATGTGTTTCAGTTACCACTGTGCCTCCAGTTTATGAACATTTCAAGGACTGTTGGATCAGTCACCAAATGAAAAAACAGTCCAAAGGTTCTTGCTTTAATAATCAGCTCCCTCCCCAGATCTGAAGTTTGTCTTCTTGGCTAGCCTTTAAAACTGAGTCAAGTATTCTCTTTCTCAAGTAGCATCTTTTTCATTGCCAGTGAAACAAGCCTGGTAGCCAAAGCAACCTGTGAATAGACCACATGAGGCCATTGGTGGTTTGTGCTTTGAGATAGGAATACTTTTATTAGAGCTCTGCCTTTTGTGATGTTTTAAGACTTGCTGCAGGTCTTAAAAATGAATCAGAAGTGTCTTATTCTGAACTATCAGCAGTTTGGAAACTTAAAACACATCACAAGAAATCCAGTTGTTCTCTTTGATCCTAGATTAAAGGGCCAGCTAGACATTTTAGAGCTACATAGTTTCTTACATAGTTCCAATTAATATGACACTTAAGCTTTATTCTGTGAAAGTACAATGATGTGAAAAACTCCTTGGAATTCCCTTGTCAGCTGCATCCTATTTAAAAATACATGTATTGGTTTCATAGCAGCAGTAGGTAGGTAGGCCCTTAGGTTTAGTACTTCACAGACCTTTAGCTTCACAGCTTCTTACCAATAAATCCCAAATACATGCATGGTTTGGTTTAAGAAAGATATTTTACTTGTGTTTCATACACAAAAAACTCATAATCAACAGTGGCTTAAAAAATTAACACTACACCACTTTTCCACAAGTGTACAAAAAAGAAAGAATGAATTTACATTCAACGGTAAAGCTTAAATTCCACTCTAATAATAGTTGCATTGACATTCACATACACAAGCACAGAATAAATATTATATTATAAGAGCATACAGCATACATACAGTACTTGAATTTTACATAAGGAGTGTTAGTAGGGTCGGGAATTCATAATCTCATAGAAAAGTCAAACTAAAATGAGAACAGGGTGTGCGGGAGGTAACACCAAGGTACTGCACACAGCTAGCAGGTTAGTAAATCCATGTGTGTGAGAAGTTTGCTTCTGCTTCTTCATAGCAGGACAGTTTGTTTGCAAAGGTGGATTCAAAGTGCAGATTAATGCAAAAAAAAATAGAAGAAGATATTCTTGTATTTATTACTACATGCAAGAGGCAGCCCCTGATTCACCCGACAGAGTAAAGCTGTTATTGGCAAGTGGCCGATATAATATAGATGTTTCAGGCAATTCTTCTAAAGCACTTTAATAGCAGCAATTGAAATTTATAATGGCTCTAGATTGACTTCTGTTTGGGTTAAAGGGCTTCATATTTCTTTAAACATTTACAGCTATATTTCTTTATAAATAAATATTTTAAATAACAAATAGCATAGTTAACATTTCTTTTTTTCTCTCTTTTGCATAAGTGTCGTGGAAAAACTCTGACCTTTTCAGAGACATAATGTGCAAAATAATATCCGAGTGGAAACAGGGACACAGAGCATCACAGTTACATTCCTGGGATGTCAGCCCAGCCCTTCCTGCACTCACAGGGCTGGCCTTGCCAGGGGAATGCAGGGCTTGAAGGAACAATTTTCCCAATGGCTTGCTTGGTAAAAGATAAAATTTATAATATTTTTAAAGAGCTGTAAATGTGAGGGTTTATTTGCAGGCGTGTGTACAATACGTCATGTATAGGACTCAGTATTTCCACACAATGACTTCTCACAATTGGAAAAGTCTGGTCATCTCCTGTCAGACTTTCCTCCCCAGCCTGAACATCTTTGAACACTTCTGTTCATGAGGTGTTTCCTCTGTTGCATATTTACCAGCTCTTCTTGCATTTTCTAATCTGAACTCATATCACCTAGCTGACATCTGCACACAAATATTTCCAATCTGACAGAGGGTGCACAAGATTAAAACTTTTAAACCTGTCCTGTAAGTGTCATCAAGACAGGAGCACAGGAACCACAGTGCAGAGTCCAACCTCTCACTGGCTGTACTGTGAAGAGTCTCCTTTTCGGCGTAGGAGAAAGGAAACTTGTGTCTGCTTTTTAGATTCTGAAAACAAGCCAGAGTGGAGAAAAAGAGTTAACACCAGACTTAATAATAAAGCTTTTAAGACAAAACCTGTTAAGCAATTTAGACAGACACTGTGAATTTCCTGCTGATTTTCTCAAGTCTGTACATACAGGAAATCCGTGAACAGTAGGAAGAATTTGGGAGTTGCTACATAGGAGAATTCTGTCATGATTACAAAAACTGCCTAAGTGGGTTCTTACAGTATAAACCCCTCACTGGTCACTGTTCTCAGTGGTGCTGTTGCCCTTTTCTTTTTTCTCCTGAGTCTTGTTTCCCTTCTTCTTTTTCTTCTTTTTCTTGGTCTCTTCCTTCTTGCCAAAGGTTATGAAGTCACTTTTGTCAATTTGGCTGTTTGGTGGCTCCTGCCGGATGGAGATGATTGCAGGAGATCCTGGGATAATGAATTTGTCTGGCAACTCACCAGGACCACCTTGTTTGGGATTGCCCGGTCCAAATCTAAAGGTCCAGCTGTTACTGTTCACACCAGCTCCCACTGGGGGGGACACCTCTCCCGCCTCAGGTTCTGAAAAAGTCAAAACAGCAAGAAAAGCTTAAAGCATCCTTAAATGCACGCATTCAGAGAGTATCAGCTTCCTATTTGAAAGCTATGGCTTTAGCCTGGTTTGACATTGACTCTTGACTGCCTGGCTGCTCATCTCAGTGTTATTGACTGGTTCGTGTTCAGGCTGCTCAATGCCAGTATGCAGAGAGTCACTCCACATAGTGCTGGAACCCTAGTTGTGGCTTGGAATACAGTTGTTCTCTATGTTTCTTCTGAAGCGCTTGGACTAAGATTGTTGTGATGCAGCCTATGGTAGCATTTTATAGCATGAAACACAAACATACATTGCATGGCACAAGTGAGTCAAGTCTTTTGGGACAGGGTTAGAGGAGCATCCAAAGCAGGGGATGTCAGTTACTGCAATACACACATCCGTGGTGGATATCTTAGTAAACCAGCCTGTCAGCTGTGTCCATGATTCCTCATGGAGGGAATGAGTTGTTACATCCTAGAGAGGGATCTGAGAAACAACTAGCAGGCATGCATATATACATATAAGAATGCAATGTGACCAATCAGCAGACCCAGCCCTAGAGAAAAAACAGGCATGAATGAATGGTAGAGAGACCACAGGACCCCTTCAATCAGGGTGCAGAATCTGGGCCCAGAAATATCCAGAGTCTTCTTCAAGGTGAGGCTCCAACAATCTGCTCCCTTTGGCCAGAAAGGGGGTGACTCTTGTAAAAGAGATGTCAAGTTTTTCTTAACTATGAATTTACAATGAGAATTAGAAAGGGCTGGGACCAAATCTGTGGTAAGCTGTCAAGAATGGTTTAGAAGTAAATAATACTGCGCGACATTCCCAAATGGGGAAAGACTTGACTATTATGTTTCTTTTTTTCCCATTGTAATATCACAACATAAAAGATGAAAAGCACCAGACTGGTGACTGACTCTGGGTTCTTTGAATTGCTGTGGTAGAGTGGCAGATCACAATATTTTATACAGGCAAATCTAAGGTGCAGTTGTTTCCAGCTTCAGGCCAGTTTTTATTTTAGTTCCATGATTTTACCAAGATTGAACTAATCAGACTGAAACGTTTATGGATGCTGTCCTGAATAATGAAATGCCACACAAATCAAATTCTTCTGTGAGAGAATGTCTTAAAACCTGGCTGCCTCCCTTTTTCTTAAAGTTTTAAAAGTGTCTGCAATTTACATAACTCCCCATTTTGAATTGGAACAGCAGATCCATAAAATCATAGAATCATAGGATGGTTTAGACTGGAAGGGACCTTAAAGATCATGCAGTTCCAGCTCCCACTGGATCTGGTTGGTCAGCCTGGCCTTGAACACCTCCAGGGATGAGGCAGCCACCACTGCTCTGGGCAACCTGGGCCAGGCCCTCCCCACCCTCACAGGAAAACATTCCTTCCTAAGATCTAATCTGAATCACCCCTCTTTTGGCTTAAACCGTTCTCCCTCATCCTATCCCTACACTCCATGATCCAGAGTCCCTCCCCAGCTTTCCTGTAGCCTGTTTCATTACTGGAAGCTGCTTTAAGGTCTCCTTGGAGCCTTCTCTTCTCCAGGCTGAACAAGTCCACTCTCCCAGCCTGTCCTTGGATGGCAGGAGCTTCAGTCCTTAGATCACCCCCGTGGTTTCTCATTTGAGCATATAAATTTAAATGTTTAAGGGATTGTCATCAGGGGAAAGCTCCGTGTTTATGCATCAATGCTATAGCCTTCAAATCTGATGAAAATATACTTATTTATGCTCTAAAAGTGCTGGATCACACAGGACCTATCACACTTTTAACATCTGTAGCCACACACAAACACTTGCAACACCACATCACCAATGGCCACATGACCGATCTGACTCTCAGCATCACTGTGTTCTGCAACAGAGCTTCCCAGCTGAATGGCTAAAGATGTTTGGGGAAAGGAGGAGCTTGGATCTGCATTGCTACAATGGAGGGCTAAAAAAACCAGCCAAATGGGACTCTATATCCTTTGGAGAAGGAGACAAGAGCACAGAAAGAAGAAGGTACAGGAGTCCAAGGTGTCTCACTGGTGAAAGGAAGAAGGAAAAGGAAGTAAAGCAGGCAATCTATAGGGAGATCACCAATGTTTTGCCAGACCAGAAGATGTTATTCAGTCAACCTCAACTACTGACTGCTCTGTACTTCTGTAGCAGTAATGAAGAGCACTGCATTTGCTTTAGCAGCCATTTCCTGATGTGAACAGCATCTCCTATACTCATTCTTTCATGATTGTTCATCTTTGGTAATGTGGTTTGTACAATTTTCTATTTAATGAAATAAAACATATGATGTAAGGCTCTCCTGGTTCAAAAGCTGAAGAGCACATTTTGCTGCTTTAAAATCACTCTCCTGCCAGGCAGCAGAATAAACACTCTAGAAAGCATGATTCCTTTTAAGCTTTCCCTTACTTACACAGTGTGTCCACGTCACAGAACCAGATAAATGTCTGTACATGACACATCAGAACTATCTCTGAAACCATCCATGTAACAGGTTTGGCACAGAGAATCTTTGTGAAGGAGGTGATATGGCTGCTTTTACAAAGTGCTCTTTAATCAAGAATTAGAAGAGCCTGTGCACCCCTTTTTCTCCTAAGACTATATTTAAAGATGATGAAGAGCTTATGTTCTTTCCAGGAACTGCTGAAGTTGTTTTAGTGACCTAAACCTCTCTAATCTCAAATATAGAATCAGGGAATCATTAAGGTTGGAAAGACCTCTAGGTTTCCCCAGTCCAACCATCAGCCCAACCCCACCGTGCCTACTAAACCATGTCCCCAAGTGCCACAGCCACACAGTTTTTGAACCCCTCTAGGGATGGAGACTCTACCACTGTCCTGGGGAGCCTCTGCCAGTGCTTCACCACTCTTTAAGTAAAGACAATTTCCCTGATAACCAATCTAAACTTCCCCTGGCACAGCTTGAGGCCATTTCCTTTTGTCCTATCACTTGTCACTTGGAAGAAGAGACCAGTATCAACCTCACCACCAACTCCTTTCTGGAAGCTGCAGAGAGTGATGAGGTCTCCCCTTAGTCTCCTTTTCTCTAGGCTAAACAGCCCCAGGTCTCTCAGCCACTCCCATAACCCCTGGGCTCCAGATCCTTCACCAGCCTTGTTGCCCTTCTCTGGACATGCTCCAGCACCTCAATGCATTTCTTGTCATGAGGGACCCAAAACTGAATGCAGGATTTGAGGTGTTCTTCTTTGTCGAGGTGTAACTTCTTTTTAGAAGTTACTATTGATGTGGAAGTTCCTGTTTCATTAGCTGTAGCTTTTCTGCAGACTTCCTGCAGTCTTAACTATCAACTTCAGATTTTCATGTTTGCTGTTATTAGGAGCAATGTCTGAGCAAGCTCTTTAATCCTGAACACATTAACAGGAACCAGCTTTCATTTCTCATAAAGAATTTTGGTCAGGTACATTTCATATCACTTTTGTTTCTTTGAAGTGATAAATTGCAAAGGTAAATATTGTGTGTCTTGGACTTCTTCCAAATTATTAATCATGCTTCTCCAGTAATACTAAAATGTGAGCTTTCATATTGGACATAATAAATTAAACCCTATTCCACAAATAAATCCTTTCGCCTCTCAACTACCCTATACACCATTCATTGGAAACAACACTGGCCCAGACCCAATGCTCTTTTCCTGCTCCTGACAGGAAAAAAAACAGCTGAAGGTGACCTCAAATAATTTTTGAACCATCCTTACTCTGGCTGGGGAGAGTCTTGTAGCAGTGAACAGTTCAAACACTGCTTTGACGTTTACAGGGTTACAACACTCGAAGGACTGCAGTACCACCACAGCACAGCCAAAACAACATGGTGTGTGGTTGTGCTGCTTTGAGGTGAGCATATTATAGAATCACAGAATCACAGAATGGTTTGGGTTGGAAGGGACCTCAAAACCCATCCAGTTTCATCCCCTGTCATGGGCGTGGACACCTCCCACTGCATCAGGTTGCTCAAAGCCCCATCTAGCCTGGGCTTGAACATCTCCAGGGATGCGGCAGCCACCCCTGCTCTGGGAAACCTGGGTCAATGCTTCAAAACCCTCAGAGCAAAAAAATTCTTCCAAAGATCTCATCTAAATCTGCCCTCTGTGACTTTGTATCATCCATTTTATCACACAAATACAGCACTGTACAAGAACAGGGGGTATCCTTAAGGCACAGCATCCCTTTTCTCTTGCATGAAAATTCTTGCCAGTCTAACAGTGTGCATGTACATGTCCGCATTATTGAAATCTAATTCAGACCAGGATAGTGACCCTTTAATCTGGTTTTGCCCAGATAAATCCACTCACCAGATGAAGTCAGTCACGTTTACCATAAAGGCATATGACATTATGTAGCCCAACACAACAAACCCATCATAGCTACCCTGGAACCAGGAGTCTGTCAAACTAAAGACTTAAGGTGGTTTGCTTGAATTTCTGTCATTTTTTTTTCTCTCATCTCTGAATATGTTTGTTGTCCATACAAACTAAGTATTTAATACTCCTTAACATGCACTAAGCCAAAGGGAACTAAATATCCTTGCAGCTGTGTGGAGAGCTCACATGCAAAAAGACAGAGACAGAATATAATGAGTTAAGAGCCATCGTTTCCTATGAGCGGGGCTTCTACAGCAGCCTCAGGAAATCTACCATCTCAGTGATTTACCTGATAACATGTGTGTTGATCTGTATTGGCAAGCTGGAAGGTCACAGTTCAGCTCTACAAACAATGTCATATGTTGAGGCATTTCAGATCAACGATAAATGTCACTTACCATCCATTTTCCAAAGTTCCCTTAAATATCTTTTTTGTTTCATATCAGCAAGAATTTAAAAACAAAACCTCTCCATTTAGATACCAGATTGCATTTAACAGAATTAGCTGTATTTCTCTTGCATATTTTCTGGGTTTTACTGCTTTAAATCTGTTTATTAAACTCAGATGAAGATCTAAAGATAGTGTCCTGGCTTAGTCTGGAGGAGAGTTAATTTTCTTCCCAGTAGCTGTTGTGTTTTTTAGTAGGAGAATAACAGTACTAATAGTAGGCACTGGACGAGGTTGACCAGAGAAGTCATGGCTGCTCCATTCCTGGAGGTGTTCAAGGCCAGGTTCAACGGGGTTTTGAGCCCCCTGATCCTGTGGGAGGTGTCTCTGCCCATGGCAGGGGGTAGAACTAGATGGGCTTTAAGGTCCCTACTGACCTAAAACATTCTATGAGAACACATTCTGGTTTAGTTGTTGCTAGATAATGTGTATGCTCAGCTGAGAGAGTTACTTTTCTTCCTAGCAACCACTGTGATTTAGAGTCAGTATAAGAAAAATGTACATAATGTATTGATGTATTCTGTTACTAAGAAATTCAGGAATTTTTTTTCAGTTTCCATGCTCTGCTGGTGCACCTGTGCACAAGAAGCTGGGAGGGAGCACAGCCCAGCAGCTGACCCAAGCTGTCCAAAAGGATATTCCATACCATGTAACAGCATGCTTGCTACATAAATGGAAAACTGAGTGGGAACCAGGGTTCACTGCTTGGGGATCACTGCTCAGGGACAGGCTGGGTATTAGTCCTTGTGTAGTGAGCAACTAATTGCACATTACTTGTTTAGTAGATTCTGTTATTATCTTTATTCTTTCCTCCTTTTTTGTCCTATTGAACTGTTTTTATCTCGGTCCATGAATTCCACTTCAATCTTCCCTCTACTGTCTTCCCCCATCCCACTGTGGGGGCTTGGGTAGAGCAAGAGAGCGGTTGCATGATGTTTGGCTGCCTGTTGGGTTAAACCAGGACACAGAATCACAGAATGTGTTTAAGGGACACATAGGCAGGGACACATCCCACTGGATCCAGTTGCTCCAAGCCCCATCCAACCTGCCCTTGAACACCTCCAGGGATGGGGCAACCACAGCTTCTCTGCGCAACCTAGGCCACTGCCTCCCCACCCTCACAGCAAAACATTTCTTCCTAAGATCTCATCTCAATCTCTCCTCTTTCAACTTGAACACCATTCCCCCTCATCCTATCCCTGCACTCCTAGCTTACCTGGAGCCCGTTTTAGTACTGGAAGCTGCTCTAAGTTACCCCTGCAACATTCTCTTCTCCAGGCTGAACAACCCCAACTCTCTCAGCCTGTCCTCATACAGGAGGTGTTCCAGCCCCTGGATCATCTTTGTGGCTGCCTCTGGACTTGCTCTAATAGCTCCATGTCCTTCCTGTGCTGAGGACTCCAGAACTACGGCAAAGAACATAAAGGACATAAAGTCATAAAGCAAATCCATCAGCTGTATTTATACCAATTAATTTAAAACATTAACCTTCTCCTCTTCCTGCAGCTACACAAGGTTTTGCCAGAGCTCCTACATGAAAGTTCAGAGTCTGGCCATGTCCTGGTGTAACATCAAAGATTACTTTGGTGACTGCCCCTTTGCTTTATTCTCAAGGAATACCGCAGCTTTCATGTTCAATGAGCAAATGATTTATTTTTAATGAATGCATGCAGCAGAACCCAAAATCTAGGCTGCACCTGCTTCTTTGCCTGTGTCTGCATGCTAAAATGGGAGACGAACTTTTCACCCCTTCCATTTCCTCCTGCACTCTCCAAAATACAAGTGTCTCAGTGGACTTTAAATGGAACCCAGAGCAACAGAGGCTCTGCAGTCGAGGAGGAAAGGACTTCTAGGCTGACTTTCAAAAAACTTCCTTTTCTGTCCACTGACTGTTCTCTGAAATGCAGGGGCAGATTTACATACAACCCTTCCCCCCATCCTAAAATCCCCTCTCTAAAAGCTTGAAGCAGTAGGGTACGGTGCCAAGCTACCTTTTTCTCTTCCAGAGTCATTTACATTCATATGCTACAGCCCCCTGCCTCTCAGGACTTGAAAAACAGAATCATAGAATGGTTTGGGTTGGAAAGGACCTTAAAGCCCATCCAGTTTCACCCCCTTTTGACTGGATTTCCTACCCACATTTCATGTGGATGTCACCGGCTCCAAGCTCCCAGAAAGGAAGCAGGTTGCAGGTGGGCTGCGTTACCTCTCTAAGCACAGAGCTTCTCATTCACATGCTCTGGCCTGTCCTGATCTTGGCACACAGGTTTTCCAGAGGTACCTAACTCTCCCCATGCTCTGTGTAAGCTGCCAGGCACTTACTACAAGGAACATGGTCCCCAAAATGTAGCTTGCAGTAGCTGTAGGCTCCTGTGTTTTTGCCTTTGGTGTCACCAGAGTAAGGTCTTCCTTACTCTGTTGGGGAGTTAGGGTTGCTCAGCCTGGAGAAGAGAAAGCTGCAGGGAGACCTTAAAGCAGCTTCCACTGCTGAAAGGGACTCCAGAAAAGCTGGGGAGGGGATCTTGATGAGGGAGTGCAGGGATAGGATGAGGGTTTTCAACTGAAAGAGAGGAGATTTAGATGAGATCTCAGGGAGAAATGTTTTGCCCTGAGGGTACAGAGGCACAGGCACAGATTTCCCAGAGAACTAGTGGCTGCCCTATCCCTGGAGATGTTCAAGGCCAGGTTGGATGGGGCTTTGAGTGACCTGATCCAGTGGAAGGTGTCCCTGCAGGCAGGGGAGTTGCAATTGGTTGAGCTTTAAGGTCCCTTCCAACCCAAACTTTTCTATGATTCTATGATCCCTTTTCTAAATTCAGGCACCAAAACCAGCAAGCATCCAACCTAAACTGTCTAATTTAGTTCTTGCTACAGTCTATAAAAAGAGACAGGCATGCTCAGAAGGCAGTTCGGCCCTCTGAGCTTACATGTCTCTTTTCAGCTGCACTGAATTATCTTTGTTCCTCTCCTCTCTCTGGTGCAGCGCTATTACCCTTGCTTCTTTATCTGCAGGTACAGCCCAGGGAGCAAATTTAAGCCAGATAGCAACTTTTGGGTAGGCAGTGCAAAAGGAACTGACTTCCACCCTCAGGAGCAAGCTAAGCAGCATCCTGGCTTGGGGGATGTTTTGCTAATGTCTGTGCCAGAGTACTTTTTTTTTAAAAAAAATGAAGTTTGAAACTAATCTCTTTAACAGTGACAGTCACAAAATTCTGTGGCCTTGAAAGATGAGGCCACTTTGTCAGCCCTAATCCCTCCACAGGATTTTCATTTAAGTAGGCACTGGCATTTTCTGTTCAGAAACATTGCAGAAAGCTCAGCCATGTCTTTAAGGTCCCTCAGCACACGAAGGACATTGAGATGCTGGAGCACATACAGAGAAAGGGAATGGAGCTGGGGAAGGGTCTGGAGCACAGAGGTTATGGAAGTGGCTGAGGGACTTGGGGTCACTTAGACTGGAGAAGAGGAGGCTGAGGGGAGATCTCATCACCCTCTGCAGCTCCTGAAAGAAGGTTGTGGTGAGGTGGGTGCTGGTAACAAGCAACAGGATGATAGGAAATGTCCTCAAGTTGTGCCAGGGGAGGTTTAGATTGTATATTAGGGAAAATTTCTTTGCTTAAAGAGTGGTGAAGTGCTGGCAGAGGCTTCCAAGGGCAGTGGTAGAGTCTCTACCCCTGGAGGAGTTAAAAAACTGTGTGTCTGTGGCACTTGGGGAAATGGTTTCATAAGCATGGTCATGTTGGGCTGATAGTTGGGCTTGGTGGTCTTAGAGGTCTTTTCCAAGCTTTATGATTCTATGAAGGTTGCACCATTTCCACCCCTTAATATGCCACATTTTTGTCCTGACAGCTAACACCAGTACAGTTTAGGTCCTGAGCAATTCTCTGCTCCCCAGTACTGGTCTGTCAGTGCAATTTACAGTGCTGTCTTTTCAGATGCAGCATTTGTGAATTCACTCGACTGAAGGGTTGGCTTTCACCACCTTGTAAAACCATCCCAGCTGATATGTAAGCAGAACAAAGTCAAAATTCTGAGTGATGGGTACAAACAGTTTGAAACTGAGATGTCTTCTAAATTTGGGCAAAATGCCTGTTTACCAAACATGCCATCACTCAGTCCACAAATTAGTATCCCAGCAGGTCTGGGCAAAGATTGCAGTTTCTGTCTCACTGACATTTTCTCTTTTGGGGGGGCATGTGTTTTTTTTTCCTGTCCTTGCATAGCCCCACACATCCAATCTGGTGTTTACTGGGAGCAGGTGGTGCTCACTTCCCATAATGTGAGCTGGCCATATATTCAGAGTGTCATGTACATCCTCTCTACCTCCTCTGCCTCTGCTTCTTTCTTAAAGAACCTTTGTCAGAAGAAGGCTAACTCGTGTTAGAACAGATGTGCCCCTGCTCAAGGGGAGAAAGAGGAAAGCATTTCTGTGCATCTCTGCCTCCCCGCAGAGACATTTCCGACTGTGTGACATGCTCAGCCAAGACAGCAGCTTGCTTTCATTCTGTTCCACTCCTCCCCGCTCACCACTTTGTCCCTGTCTTTAAAAATTTGGTGCCTCATGCACTCAGGAGATGATTTAGATAAAAGCTTTCCATCAAATCCTGTATTAAGTTTAAAGGAAATATTTTTCAATGTATTTTTTTCTCAACACCAGAATGTGCCGACTAAAGCCACCGTGAAACTAGGAATCCCCCAGCATTAATTGCAGACCCTTCTGTCCGCAGGTCAGAGGAGCAAAACACATTAATTAAATGAATTCATTTAATTGAGCTCAGGCAATAAGCAGGAAGCAAACTGCAGAGAAAGCTAGTCATTAACCTGATTTCTCCCTTCCCTGCCTCCTCCGCTGATGCTGTACTGACTGCAGCTTCTGCCTCTGGCAGGCTTAATGAATATTCACTGCTATAAAGAGTCTGACAGTCCGCACTGATTCCAAAACATCAAATGTGAACAGTGTGCACTGAAAACCCTCTCCCTGTCATTTGGAGGAGCTCTGAGGACATTCTGGCTTCACTGATCATCCCTAAGCCTTTTGGGGATTAAAATGTCCATTTAATCTTTTTTTTGAAACCCAGAAACAAAACGACAACCAAACCTATGACAAAGAAATCAAATCAAAATCCATCATCAGCATGATAAAATGACAAATACTGAACTGAAAGACAGGGAAATGAGTCAGTCAGAACAGAGTTGAACCATTTTAAATATTGGTTTGATGAACAGTCCCTACCATCTCTACAGACTATGTCAATTTGGAGTCTTAAAGAAATAAAATCAAATTATTTTCACGCTCTACCCTCCATCTGCCTGATCTGTTCCGCACTAATGACTCTGAAACAGGAGGGAGGAACCAAATGAAAACTTGTCCCCACCAAGGAGTCTGTGGCTTTAATCCATTGCTCGGGTTTAAAGTCAGTAACACGAAACAGGGTAATTACAGCCCTTGTGTGTGAGACCTGTACCCCTCCCTGCTCCAAGATTAGAATAGGGGGTGGGTGCAGAGGTGACTCCCAGCACAGTCTAGAGTTTCAGTCCGTGCTGACATTTAAATTCAATTTAAACGGAGATTAGCTATCTCAGCGTAAGAAAACAATCTTACATGCTGTGTATTATTGTTTCAGCTACCAAACAGCTCTGCCAGCATGTTCTGAGAGATGTGAAGGCAAAAATTGATTTGCTGCTACCCCAGCCTACTTTGGGCAGAGCAGAATGCAGGTTCAATGCCTTCTCGCAGCTGCTGAAGCAGCAAACAGCACGGGCTCTGCAGCCCCAAGCTCCTCTCACTCCGTTTTCACTGAAAGAGGCTTTTCCTCCCGCAAAACCATCACCCTTCTCCGATAACATCCTTCTAAAGGTGTACTTGTGCCCACTCCTCCTCCCACCTAATTGCACTTCCTAGTGCTTGCTCAGCACAAGCTTTAACCTGTTCCTCACCAAACTCAGGGCTAATCTGCTGCATCAGCCAGACAGCACGTGCACACATCCCAGATGCTCCACATCATCTTCCCAGCTCTCACTGGATGCCGAACTCTGGGGGATGCAGTGTTTGAATGATTGTGGCATATGCAGAGGTTATTCAGAGGAGATTACTTCTGCAATATAAGGCAGATGGATTTTTATTTGGGCATTTTGCTATGTCTGCAGACCCACAGTGACTGTTTTTAACGTTTCATAGATGGAAATGGGCAAAAAAACCCCAAAACCCCAAACTAAGACAATTTAAATCTTAGATATCATAAATATAATGTGGGCAAATAGACCATCAGCCATTCTGCCCTTGTTTTAATGCAAATGGGAAGGTAAAGGGCAGAGAATACTGCAGAAAAGCTGGACTGGGTTCCAGGGTGAACTGCTGTGCCCCTCAGGACCTGGCAACAGAAAGGAGAGAGGAGGCATGGGGTACAAAGCTTGCCCTGAGAACCTGCACCATCATACCCTCAGCTCCACTGGAGAAAAAGCATTTCTTTGCTTTCACATCAAACTAGGTCCTATGTAGCCTCCTTAAATGCTCTAAAGTGAACCAGACAGAACAGGAAAACAGACACCCAGGCCACTGCTGAAGGCTGATTTTAGAATTGATAGGTGACGCATCCCAAAAATGTAGACTTTAAAAACTGGAATGCCTGATTTGTGGCTCAAATTTCTCCCTGGATGTGACTGGGATGGAGGTGGCATTCTAACTGCTTTCAGCCGGCTGGTATTGTGTGTGGGCGCTGCCTCTGCTATAGAAAGACATGAAATATTGGAAAGAGAGCAGAAGTTATTGAAGAAGACAAAGTTCCAAATGGCAGGAGGACAGGAGCGGAGCTGTGTTACAGAAAGCCAATTCTGATTACTGTGTTCTGTCAAATTTAAATAAAAAATAATTCAATTCTTAAATACAAGCACTTTTCTTTGAAAGAGAATAGGCTCACAGAACATCATAAATCTTGCTGTGAAGGTGAAAAGGAGGAAGCATTTCCTGGCTGCTGCTGCAGCAGTCTTGTAACAGCATCCTGCTGGCAGCCATCCCCCACCCTCCCCTCATTCACTGTTGAACTGAGGCCAAGAGCACAGACTCTCTGTTCTGTCTATCCAGTCGCCTCCTGCCACTGGGGGCCACTCTGTGTCTATGGGGTGATCCCAGGACCAGCAGCTGGGACTTCTGTTAACAGTCACCACAGCCACCTTCTGCCTCAGCCTGATCTTGAGGGCTGCGTGTTATTGATTCCCCAAGAAGGAACGTTTCAGATCAGGGATTTCAGGCTACCTGAAGGTAAGACCAAAGGCAGTATTAGATGTTCTGCTAGCACTGGATGTCCCAGACAGGACTAGCTTTATTCATGTCCACCTTCAAAAGTGAACACTCCAAAGAGAATTCAGCTGAATTCAATCCCTTCTGCTTACTCTGAACAAAACAGCTACCAAGTACCAGTCTCTGCAGCTGTGAAAACCTTCTGCTGGTAAATGTACCTTAGCTCAGTCCATGTTCTACAGGTGCAGAAAGAGGCAAGAGCCCAGCATGGCTGTTACAGCCTAGTGCTGGCAGGCAAAAGAGAATCCCTGCTTCTTAACCAAGCACCATTAATAGAAAGCCAGTAACTATGGAAACTTGGAGCATCAATTTTAGGCTTCCAAAGCAAAATCTATTTTTAACCAACTAATTAGATGTTTGAAGTGGTGGTGGAAGAGGAAGGGACACATTTGTTTCAGCTTTTGGAACTGTCTATTTTAAACATGAATGAATGTGTGAGCTCTACCACTTAGAAGGGATAACATAGAAACCATACCTTGTTTTATCTTTATCATCCATGTTTAGTTTACAGGCTTCAACCATTTCTATTGTATATGGCTCCCACCCCAGCAGCCCAAACCATTGTAATGTCCAGGCCAGGTGACAGCAGTGTCAAGTTTTCTCTCGGGTCTTCCTTTCAAGAACACACAGAGCCTCAGAGAACAAAAGGTGCAGCACTTTGGCTCCCAGGGGATGAAGGTGCTTTGAACCTCACAGTTGGAACCTGTTTCCCTGGCTCCCTCTGTCTCTGATCACAAATAGAGAGACACTTTTATGGAATTTTATGGATGAAAGCCCTTTCCCTATCTGAACCATAAAGGGGAAAAATCAGAACCCTAGAATGGTTTGGGTTGGAAGGGACCTTAAAATCCACCCAGTTCCACCATCCTGCCAAGAGCAGGGATGCCTTCCACTGGATAAGGGTGCTCAAAGCCTCATCCAGCCTGAAAGGGTGGAAAGGTACAATTAATGTTCAGTTTAGTTTGGTCTGGTTATCTTCAAGGCATTTCTTAATTTTAAAAGCAAAACACATCATACAGGTATAGGAAATCAATTTAGTCCTGCACAATTCTTTTGCTGACCTGCTCTAACTGGTTTATCACCAAACCTCTGCAAACAACTTCTCCCAAAGCCAGGTAACTAAGTACCAACATCTATTTGGTTTCATACCAACATAGCAACCTGCCCTAAGAGTAGAGCATTACTTTAACCCCTTGCACAGGAGCGGGCTGGAAAACTGAAGGCACTGCAGGCATCAAAACGGACTCTGGCAGTCACAGCCCTCATTCGCTTCCACTGTGTATGTCCCATTGGCAGCTTCCCATCATCTCCTGTTAGGATCACATCCTATTATTATTCTTTTTCACTGACACAGGATGAACAGAGCTAATAATATTTCACATCAGCTAAAAAGAAATCTTAATTAAATGTGATGAGTAACTGCTAATACAATATGATAAGCCCCCTGGATAAGCACACCACACAATTTCTCTACTTTTTAGAACCCTTTAAACATCCTCCGAGGAGAAAATGGAGGTGAATGCATGCTGACCTTGCAAAGATTCCCCACATCCATTCTCCTACTGCACAAGCAGCTTTGGTCTTTCAAGTAGTGGCAATGTTTGTACTTGGAAGATTTGGTTTTGAGTAAATCCTGGATTATTATTATTATGATATATTGATAACTACATATTGATTACAATTATTATATTGTGATGATATTTAGAGTAATCTGGGTCTTCAGTTCTTTGAAGCAGATTATTTTGGTACTGATGGGAATCAGACTGACTGCCCTGGAAGCCTGGACCTAGTGTTTCATGGTTCCAGGTCTTTTACCTGTTTGTCCCTCCCTATGGCTAAAGGAGTCCTCTCTTAACTGAGGGAATAGTACCTGCTTGAACCATAGAATTCTAAGTTTGCATTAGGTTTTCAACAGATGCAGTTCTGCTGGATTTAATAGCCTGCATGCAGCTCTGCTCTGGCTGGCCATTGAAAATCCAAATTAAATGTGTTTATGAAATCCTAACTTGTTCAGTGCTTTATTTTATATCGTCACATAGACTGAAGTCCCCAGTCAGCAGGACAAGGCCATAGCACTGTAAGGCCATATAATGCTGAAACAAAATAAATTTAATGAAGAGATTACTTGAGGGATAGTAATACACAGTTATGGACTAGTACGTTTATCCAAGTAAAGATAAGATCAAAGTTGGCAGTTGCTTGCAATGGGTGCCATTGCACTTCAATGACCACTTTAACAAAATTGCAGATGCCTTTATGTCTGTCTCTAGAACTATATTTTTCTCAAATATTCATTTCTTTAATACACTTGAAGTCTTAACACTTATACAAAAAGTGGGTAGAGCCATAACTAGTAATTTTTTATCATGGTAACCTTTTCAGAACAGAGCCCTCATAATCCCAGTTGAAGAGTTAGTAAAGACCTACTTTATATTTCAATTATTTTTATTTGAATTTTAGAGCCCCAGTCATGCTTTAAGTCAAGAATTGCTCCCTCAATAGAACAACTGGAGAAATGACTCAGGCTTGTCCTTTCACATAAAATGATGCTTTACATTATACTCAGGAGCTGCTCAGTTGCTAATGAACTCTCTTTTCAGAAAGGCATTGCTCACGCAACTGTAGTAGCATATCAGAAAGTTATTTATATATGCCTGCCATTTCTCTGCTCTGAAGGAAATATTAAACATGGAAGAACTGGCTTGAAATGAATATCAAATCTGGGAAATGAATTATTACACATAAAGTGTAATGGATGTAAATGGATGTCTGAGAGCAAAGTAAGAGAAACTAACTTCATTTCTACATTATTGCTTAATGGAGGCTGACTTAGAAAAAAAAAATCCTATCCCAATTACATTTTAGGAAATGTACATTTCTTACAGCTGTGATTCTGCTAAATGAAAAGGCTGGGAGAATATCAGGGACAGACTGCATCAGGATTGATAGCCTAGTTATTTTCCTTCCAGGAAATGTGTCATCTCCCCAGGTAACTGGGACAAACTGTCAAAGAATAGAGACATTTAAAAGATCTCAGTGGTTATAAAGGCTAAAAGGTGACGTTATCACTTCTTGATTCCTTCACTTCAAAAGGAATTTTAAATTACCATCTGGTGGGATCTACAGGTAGAGTCATAGCATCATGGAATGGTTTGGCTTAGAAGGGACCTTAAAGCTCATCCAGTTCCAACTCCCTGCCATGGGTAGGGATGCCTTCCACAAATATTTTAATATTGAATAAAAATTTAAACTTTATTTTTTCCATTGTAATTGTGTGGATATATGTACATGCTAATATGCATGCTCATTAGTTTTTAACTTCTGTGATTGTTAAGGAGAGGAGTGGCTCACTCCTTGATTATTACATGTACACGGTACACACCAGTGCACTTGGACCAACACAGAGAGCAATAGAGGGACTACTGGGAAGTGTCAGCCTCGTGTATGTCAGTCCGTAATATAGACACTGTACAAGGTGCTTCTTTAGGAGAAAGGAAACGGATGTCAGAGGCACGTCCATCAATATGTTCTTTGCATAAATTGTGGCCTGCCCACAGCAATTCTTGCACAGAGGCAGGCAGACACAAAGTAGAGGTAATGTTCCTTTCAGAAACTGTAGGCCAAATCAGATACTTGTAGCTCAGGAACACTTTAAAGATTAATATGAGTTGGGAAAGTGAGGTGGGATCACATTATCTGCTATTCCATCAAAGCCATATGCAACCAGGGCCTCCTGCACCAGTTCCTGTGCTGCCCAGAAGGGCCAAGCCCCTTCCCACCTCAAGGAATACCTCACTGCAAATTCTGCTTTCCCAGCAGTTTCCTCAGTTTCTCAGCTACCAGGTGAGGTCATGGAGGAAGGGGCTTGTTGCATTTTCAACTCTGCATCTGAAAAAGCTTAATGGGAATTATGTTCCAGTCCATTTTAATCCAAGAAGACTAGTCAAGTTCATACAGTCCTGACAGATCATGCAGTTCACGTGTGTCAGATATAAGATGATGAGGAGAGGCTCTTTATCAGGGAGGGCAGTGATAGTATGAGGGGGAATGGTTTTAAGCTGAAAGAGGGGAGATTGAGATGAGATCTTAGGAAGAAATGTTTTCCTGTGAGGGTGGGGAGGCCCTGGCCCAGGTTGCGCAGAGAAGCTGTGGCTGCCCCATCGCTGGAGGTGTTCAAGGCCAGGTTGAATCACGGTTCTATGATTTTATGGTAAATGCAAATTCCTGCTATACCAGGAAATACTGTTCTTCCACTTGGGGATCCTCAGCACTAGGCAAACCAACTCACCCATCAGCTCTCTGGATCTCTCAGCTGACTGCATTTGGCAAAAACAGCAGCTCTTCCTTGCAAAGGTATGAGACAAAAAAGCCAAAAACGTGTCATGCTCAGACCATGAAACACTAACAATTCCATAAAGGGGGACATTTGTCAGCTATTTCAATATATTCCATCACTGGAAAGGGAAAAACAGCCAACTTTTGCAGCAAAATACTAGTTTCCTTTAGAGTAGATTCATTAATCTTGATATGCCTTGTCTCACTAAGCACTGGATATAAATGTCTGCAATCCTTACATGGCTTCATAGTCTCCCTATGATCCACAGCTGCGGCACTGACACCAACTAAAACGTATTCCCTTTACACCAGACATGAAGAGGAAATGGCTTGGGGTATCCAGCAGAAACACAGTTTCTGACAACAAGGAGAAAAAAGCTCTATTTTTATCTCTTCTGCTGACACATGGAATAGCACAGACTTCATCCAAGCATACACGCAGCTGCTCAGTGGCTGGAATTTCTGCTGTGGCTTAGACTGGAAGAAGTGCAGTCACAGCACATACACTGTGTACCGAGGAGAAAAGACAGCAAAAGGATGCTTTAAAATGCTGTATTTGATCAAGTTCACTCTGCTCACCAGAAAGGGACACAATCCTGAATGTTACATTCCAAAATTTGTGTGCATATTTACTGAAACCAGCACTAACATTTACTACCTCTTCCCATAAAAACACTATAATCATGCATGTGGATATTTTATAGCAGCCTTCAAGTACTGAAAGGGGCTCCAGGAAAGCTGGGGAGAGGCAGGGATGGGATGATGGGATCTCTTTCAAGCTGAAAGAGAGGAGATTGAGATGAGATCTTGGGGAGAAAATTTTTGCTGTGAGGGTGGGGAGGCCCTGGTCCAGCTTGCCCAGAGAAATCATGGATGCTCCATCCCTGGAGGGGTTCAAGACCAGGTTGGAAGGGACTTGGAGCAACCTGATCCTGTGGGAGATGTCCCTGCCCATGGGAGAGTGTAGGAACTGGATGGGCTTTAAAGTCCCTTCCAAACCATTCAATGGTATGTAGACTTTTGGCAAACAGCTATCAACAATTTTTGCATCAGCAATTATCCAGTTTGCATCTCTAGTGAAACAACCCAGTGAACAAGCAAACAGATTAGTGTCTCTGTGGATGAACAAATCTGCCAGTTACTATGAGATGATACCTCAGCCTTCAAGAAGGGACAATAACAAGGACAGAGAACAAATACTTAGGCTCAATAGCAAATACTGACGTGAGCTGTAGAGCTTTGCCTATACTATCTCAGAGAAATAAACAGCAGAAATGAATGATCATAGAATCATAGAATGGTTGGGGTTGGATGGAACTTTTAACGTCAAAATTGCAATGGCTTTACTCTATTTTTGCCCAAAGTCACCTGTTTGGACAACCACACCTGCAACTGCACCCAAACCCACAGAGCCTTCTTAAGGAAAAACCCACTGTTTTTCCCACAATTATGAATAACATTGGAATCAGTTCATAGTTCTCCCCAATATCCTGCCCACTCCTGCCTCCAGCTTGGTTTTAGTGCTTGTCTTCAGAAGCCAGAGGTAATCACCCATCTCCTGCCTCCTAATCCTCCATCATCACAAACCTACCTGCAGGTTTTCCACTGCTCCCCAGTTAATTCTGCTTTGGGCTCAGCACAAAAGCTGCCTTAAGAAAGAAAACTGCTGAGCCAGTGGCACTGCCATAGTCTAACACAAAGAGAATGGAACCAAGCTTGTTCTCTTGTGGCTGCTGTATTTTAATCACAATTAAATAATGAAAGAGCATAAACTGCAGTCTGAATTTTCTTGTGTAGCTTTTCCTACCCATGTGGGGGTTTTGTGTCTTGTTTGGGTGCTGTGGGACCACATCATGCCCTCTCATCCTGCTCGTTCTCAGAATATTTGTCGCTTCACTTAAACATCAGCAGTGCTGTGATTTGTGTGAGAATCTCAGGTTTGGCAGGGGTGAAATAGTTACCTTTGCCTACTAAGGCACCAGAAAGCAAATAACAGGAACTTATTCTTTGTTTTAGAAAAGAATAATAATATTTAAAGCAATCTCTGATTAAGTTTTGAGTGTTCAGGACTGGCAGCGTAGGACTGATTCAAAGCAATCTTATGGTCTCTTTATCCATCCTATTATCTGCACCATCACGTATTTAATAGCAGGTGGTCTCCCTTACCCAGGCATCAGGGGCAAACAGAACATACTGTGCATGTGTTACTGCTGCAGAGAAAGAGACTGCCTTCATAAATTTAATTCCAGTCAATGAAGAGGTGGTGTCTGAGATTCACAGAACTGAGTAATCAATAATCATGGTCTGCAAGACAGAAAACCACCTTCCGATGACTTCCTTCAAAGCCGTGCATTGTTTGCTGGATTCTTTTTAGGTATTCCAGTGTTAAGCTCCTTCCCTAAAGGTGGTGAGGGGCCAACACTGTGATCCTGCATAACTGTATCTGGCACTTGACCTGAATATGTTTCTCCTGATTAGGCAGTGACATTCTCATCTGGAAACTCTGTTTGTACACTGTCAAACTGTTGTCTTGGCGTAAAGGTGTACCCTGGTTGTTCTGAAAACCCAGATCATTGTTTGCTAGGATGTTCTCTATTTGCAGCTCAAAAATTGTAGTGATTGATGTGATTTGGAAGCTTTTGCCTTCAGGTTTCAGCATTTGCAGCATCTTCTGCATGTGTTATGAACTGATGGGTCTCTGTCAAGTGCAGGGAGGGACAAACTGCAAACAACAATTACATGTTTTTCCCTAACTGTCAACCTCAGCAGAGAAATAAAAGAATGATTAACACATAACTAACAAATAGACAGTGGCTACTAGCCTTAGTTTTTCCAGGCCCTACCCAGCCCCTCTCCTCTGCAGTTAATAGGAGACCTCAGGGCCAGGTACAACCATTCACCCACTTTCGCAAATATTAAGTTTATCTCAGCAAACCAATATTCTTCATACTTTAATCCACATTCTGTATTTTTCATAATCACCATCAGAATCACAGTTTCAGAGCACATGTCTGAGAATCAGCATAGAATGGTTTGGGCTGGAAGGGACTTCCCTCTGCTATGGGAAGGGACACCTCCCACTGGATCAAAAACCCATCCAACCTAACCTTGAACATCTCCAGGGATGGAGCAGCCACAGCTTCTCCAGGCAACCTGGGACACTGCCTCCCCACCCTCACAGCAAAACATTTCTTCCTAATATCTCATCTCAATCTCCTCTTTTAGCTGAAAACCATTCCCCCTCATCCAATTGCTGCACTCCCTGATCAAGAGCCCCTCTCCATCTTTCCTGTAAGCAACTTCATGCTGGATTCTATTTTGACTTCACCTTACTCTTAGAAACATATCCTTAGAGGGCATGGGAAGGGCAGAAAGAACCCATGATGAGTTCTCCTTCCTCCCTCATGAATGTGCTCATGAAACACCACAACCATGTGCAAGACTTAGTCTGCCTGCTATGACGAATTCCATCCGAGCAATAGTGTCTCCGGGTTAGTGGGTTTCTTCTCAGCAGCATGCATTTGCCCACCAGCCACTAAACAGTTCTGTTACTGTTGGCCACATTCTCCAATCTGATATTGTTGCTTATCAGTACTGCTGAGGATATTGCAGCTGGCAGTGTAATCCATCTGAAATGGAATTGGTCATTGATCAAACAGACTGGTTGCACATATGGCAGCTGAATGCCTTGCAGCTCTTTCTGACAAATGCATCTACCAAGAATGTCTGGGTCTGCCACAATCATCCCACAGGTCTCATTTTCACTCATCATAAGGGGGATTCTGTACCTCCTTTTCCTTAGGCTGCATGGCCACACTATAGAGACCTAGAGTAAATCTGTTCCCATACAGAGGGTCACTGCTTGTCTTTCTCAGCAGAGGATAAAAGATATAGTCTTAACTGAAAAAAACAGAAGTCATAGTATCATCATAAAACTATGGAATGCTTTGGGTTGGAAAGGACTTCAAAGTCCAACCAGTTCCACTCCCTTCCCTGAGCAGGGACACCTCCCACTGCATCAGGTTGCTCCAAGCCCCATCCAACCTGGACTTGAACAACTCCAGGAATGGGACAGCCACCACTCCTCCAGGCAAGCTGGGCTAGTGCCTCAGCACCCGCACAGTAACATATTTCTTCCCAATATCTCATCTAAATCTCCCCTCTTTCAGCTTTAAACCATTCCTCCTTGTCCTATCCCTGCAGTCCCATGTCGTTTCCCACCCCCTGCAGCTTTCCTGGAGCCCCTTTCAGTACTGGAAGGCTGCTCTAAGGTCTCCCTAGAGCCTTCTCTTCTCCAGGCTTACCATATGCCTCATTATTCTTGGACATAACATCTCTCTCATTGTTTGTGTTCTGCTTACTCAGATAATGAAAGCATTTATCCTCCTTGTCCATTCATCATCTGTTATGATCAACTCCACACCAAGATCAGTTCTTGTTTCCTCCTTCTGCCACCCTGTTTTCACAAAGCTGATTCTCTACAAGCACAACAGACCTTTGTTCTGAAGATGCAATTCCACACTTCCAGTCTGCGGCAGCCCTACTCCTTTTTCTGCCAGTGTTAGTTCTCACCAGCAGCTAATTGAGTTGAAATTTAAGGCTACACCAGCTCAGCTTCCTGAGCCCTCTGACTCCATAGTCAGAGAAGAGAATGCTGATTGGAGAGAGGACTGGAAGGTATGACAAGAACTAAAAGAAAAAGCAGAACCAAACCCCCCATGTTTAGACTGGTATAAGCTGATATGGGACTACACCAAGCCCACCTATTTAGTCCTTATAGCCTCTCTGAAATGCAGGCAAACTCTTCCCCACTACAAGCCTCACTATCTTCCCTACCAGCTGCCTCCGTCTTTCTTGTATACAAGCTGCATAAAAGAAGGGAAGCATCCCATTGTTGGAAACTAACTCATATTTTAATTAAAATTACTTGCAGTAAGCCTGCAACACAGGTAGGACTACATACATGGTGAGAGAGATGAGCTTCCTAGTACTGCTTCCAAACTGCTTTGTGCAGCCTCTCTCCTCCCTCTGCCCTCCACAACCTTGCTTAACCATCACCAAAAAAAATTAAAAGGACAGGAATAGCAGTAAAAGTCTGTCATGGTCATGATATCGCTGTGCTTTACAAAGCAGAGATTCTTATTCCCGTTTCCTAGCAACCCTGCAGGCCAACTTGGCAGTGATTTTGTACTGAGCACTGGTTAACATAGGGCTGCTGCAGCTCTTCTCAAAGAGATACTTTAGACAATTTAACTGCCTCTTTCTCTCCTTCAATGCACATTTGGAGCACCTGGAAGATTAATACAAAGCAAGAAGAAACATCTACATTTTACTTTTACCTACATTCCATTCTCTTATGTTATTTTACTCACAGAAGCATGGAATGGTTTGGGTTGGAAGGGAATTCAAAGCCCATCCAGTTCCACCCCTCTGCCATGGGTGGGGATACCTCTCGCTGGATCAGGTTGCTCAAAGCCCCATCCAACCTGACCTTGAACACCTCCAGGGATGGGGCAGCAACCACTTCTCTGGGCAACCTGGTTCAGGGCCTCCCCACCCTCACAGGAAAACATCTCTACCCAAGATCTCATCTCCATCTTTCCTCTTGCAGCTGAAAACCATTCCCCTTCATCCCACCCCTGCAATCCCTGATTCAGAGCCCCTCCCCATTAAGGACTTCACATGAAGTGTGAAGAGTTCTTAAACTAAGCATTTCATTCTAATTAATGAAGGGAAACGACTAAATGGAAAGCAGAAGCTGTAGATTAAAATGAAGTTATCCTCAAAGATCTCCAGAGAAGCCTGACCTCACATCATAGCTAAGAAGAGCTCAGATGCAGTTTCTACTATGCCTATTACAATCNACCAGTTCCACTCCCTTCCCTGAGCAGGGACACCTCCCACTGCATCAGGTTGCTCCAAGCCCCATCCAACCTGGACTTGAACAACTCCAGGAATGGGACAGCCACCACTCCTCCAGGCAAGCTGGGCTAGTGCCTCAGCACCCGCACAGTAACATATTTCTTCCCAATATCTCATCTAAATCTCCCCTCTTTCAGCTTTAAACCATTCCTCCTTGTCCTATCCCTGCAGTCCCATGTCGTTTCCCACCCCCTGCAGCTTTCCTGGAGCCCCTTTCAGTACTGGAAGGCTGCTCTAAGGTCTCCCTAGAGCCTTCTCTTCTCCAGGCTTACCATATGCCTCATTATTCTTGGACATAACATCTCTCTCATTGTTTGTGTTCTGCTTACTCAGATAATGAAAGCATTTATCCTCCTTGTCCATTCATCATCTGTTATGATCAACTCCACACCAAGATCAGTTCTTGTTTCCTCCTTCTGCCACCCTGTTTTCACAAAGCTGATTCTCTACAAGCACAACAGACCTTTGTTCTGAAGATGCAATTCCACACTTCCAGTCTGCGGCAGCCCTACTCCTTTTTCTGCCAGTGTTAGTTCTCACCAGCAGCTAATTGAGTTGAAATTTAAGGCTACACCAGCTCAGCTTCCTGAGCCCTCTGACTCCATAGTCAGAGAAGAGAATGCTGATTGGAGAGAGGACTGGAAGGTATGACAAGAACTAAAAGAAAAAGCAGAACCAAACCCCCCATGTTTAGACTGGTATAAGCTGATATGGGACTACACCAAGCCCACCTATTTAGTCCTTATAGCCTCTCTGAAATGCAGGCAAACTCTTCCCCACTACAAGCCTCACTATCTTCCCTACCAGCTGCCTCCGTCTTTCTTGTATACAAGCTGCATAAAAGAAGGGAAGCATCCCATTGTTGGAAACTAACTCATATTTTAATTAAAATTACTTGCAGTAAGCCTGCAACACAGGTAGGACTACATACATGGTGAGAGATATGAGCTTCCTAGTACTGCTTCCAAACTGCTTTGTGCAGCCTCTCTCCTCCCTCTGCCCTCCACAACCTTGCTTAACCATCACCAAAAAAAATTAAAAGGACAGGAATAGCAGTAAAAGTCTGTCATGGTCATGATATCGCTGTGCTTTACAAAGCAGAGATTCTTATTCCCGTTTCCTAGCAACCCTGCAGGCCAACTTGGCAGTGATTTTGTACTGAGCACTGGTTAACATAGGGCTGCTGCAGCTCTTCTCAAAGAGATACTTTAGACAATTTAACTGCCTCTTTCTCTCCTTCAATGCACATTTGGAGCACCTGGAAGATTAATACAAAGCAAGAAGAAACATCTACATTTTACTTTTACCTACATTCCATTCTCTTATGTTATTTTACTCACAGAAGCATGGAATGGTTTGGGTTGGAAGGGAATTCAAAGCCCATCCAGTTCCACCCCTCTGCCATGGGTGGGGATACCTCTCGCTGGATCAGGTTGCTCAAAGCCCCATCCAACCTGACCTTGAACACCTCCAGGGATGGGGCAGCAACCACTTCTCTGGGCAACCTGGTTCAGGGCCTCCCCACCCTCACAGGAAAACATCTCTACCCAAGATCTCATCTCCATCTTTCCTCTTGCAGCTGAAAACCATTCCCCTTCATCCCACCCCTGCAATCCCTGATTCAGAGCCCCTCCCCATTAAGGACTTCACATGAAGTGTGAAGAGTTCTTAAACTAAGCATTTCATTCTAATTAATGAAGGGAAACGACTAAATGGAAAGCAGAAGCTGTAGATTAAAATGAAGTTATCCTCAAAGATCTCCAGAGAAGCCTGACCTCACATCATAGCTAAGAAGAGCTCAGATGCAGTTTCTACTATGCCTATTACAATCACTTGCCATCTGGAAATGGTAAAAAGAGAAAGGCCAAGCAAGAATAAGGAGGTTAATTGTGCACCTTGATGAGGATTAAAGTTTTAAAATTATATTTGACATATAAATTAAAGATTCTTAAAAATGGATCAAGAAGTAAACACTCACAGCATCTGCATTCACAGTAGGGAATACACTTCCCACTGAGAACAGCCACATAGCTGGCAGAAGTGCTCCAAGCTTCCCATCATGCTGCCTAAGCCTTAGGAAAGATCAGGAGCTGACCTGCACGGATTTAGTCTGCATGACCCACTGGCCTCCCTGCTAGGGCTGCCAATTAGTTTCAGCTGTGACAGCATTTTCTCCAGTGTGGCAAATTGCCAGCAGAGAACTGGATTAGGATCACCAAATTATTTTGTCTGTCGGCCCAGAAGTAAAGGGTTCTTTTTCCATTAATGGGTCTTCTAGGTAGGTTTAACTGCACGTTGAAAGTCTGTATGCTGAGCTGGGTTTACTGTGTGGAGCAACAGAAATGTGCTTTGTTCTGTCTCCAGACTTCACTGCTGGAAACAGCTTTACTATACAACTGCCCCTACACTCTTTACAGGGTTAAAGGCAGGGATTCAGGGTGGACCACACATGTGTGGTCTTTGTGAAACCCCATAACCCTTCTTGCCCCACTGGAAATAAGCTGAATTAAAAGCAAAAGGTGATGTTCACTGTGTGCTTTATTTCTCCCAACTGCAGTGAAGTCTGGGAACAACTGAAGCACATAATCTGACATTAATGTTATTCATTTATTTTAATTCTTCTGTTTCCAGCTACATGTGAGAGACTCCACTACCTACTTACTTAGCATAAATTTGCAGCAAGATAGTAATCTACCAATGAAGAGATGACATTATGCATGATACCAGGGAGGACAAATCCCTTGGAAACCTAACAACTAGTGTGATGCCAGGACACTCCTCCTCTTCCCACACTCCTGCACCTGCCACAGTTGCAGGTTCCTTCTCTGGCCCAGCTTATCCTCTGCACGTGACTGAATACATTTGACTCCAGGCACTTGGAAAGGACACTGCTTGCCATTATGGTCTGTCTGCTGATACTGTCTGAGACAACAGGAGCAGTTTGAAACGGCACGAGGAACAAGGACGACAAAGTATTCAGTTACTGTAGTTATTAATTATGACCACTAAGCCACCGCTGTAAGCACGCAAGTTGATTTCCCACTAAAATGACAGCCTCTTGCTCCTGGGAGTGTACAGAATCCTGGAAAAGCAATGCAGCACGAAACAGTGAAAAACTGAGAGCAGGGGAGAAGAGAATGGAATTTGCAAATGCAGATCCTGAGATGTATTTAATGTTCAATGTTCTGTGGTAATGAAAGTATAGTTTGGATTTTGAGTCCTAAAAGCAGGGTTGGAAGGTTTGCAGGTGGTGTTTGAAGGAAACCTCGGGGAGAGATTATTCATCCTGCATTTTTCAGTATCACGATAGTGCTTTTAACACAGGTTTTGCCATTTTTTCATTCACTGCCTTTGTTCAATCCCCCTCTGATTTTACTCTGAGTGTTACAACATTCTGTTCTTCCTTTAAGCTCAGCTATAGTATACAAGTGATTAAGTGCAACAGAAATATAGAAAATTGAATCAAGAGAACTAAAGAAGGTCCAGGATTTTCCTAATTGTTTTTTAGCTCAGTCCATGGTTTCTCCATTTCCAAGTGCCTTGCAATATATTAAAAATCTGAACGTGAAAACCCTACTGAAATTATTTCAAGACCAGGGTTTGCTCCTTGGAAATAAATAGGTTTCAATATTTGAATAACCCTGTTAGAATAAGCAATCCATAGGACCGGGCACTTGGCCAAGGAGCTGTGATTGCAGGATAAGAAGGTATAACCTAAGGCAAAATCCCTCACCAGCTCTCCTAACCACAGGGACAAACACCGAGCGGGAAGGACAGAGGACCTCTCTTGCCATTAATTGTCTAAATGACCCTAAGGAGATTAGCTGCACAATTAGTTATTTAATCAGGGCCACTCCTGGCTGGGCAGCAGCCTGTCTCGTGTGTGCTTCACTGTCACTGAGATCTGACCTTTACAGGGAGACTGAACTCCTTTCACACCACCTCAGATCCCACCCCACTCTATGCAACAGGACAGCATTCACACCCCAAGGGAGGCTGCGAATCCATCAGCACAGGGATTGCTCACCAGTCAACAAATCCTACTTGATCTTTCAACAGCTCCTTTTCTTACACAATCAGAAACAAAGCCAAGGGAGCCAGGCATGAGACAGAACTGGGCCACTGACAGCAACAAATGAAGCACTCGCTCTGTTCCTAGTAACAAACTCAATCAAATTATAAGCAATTTAATTTCATCCTGTTCAAACCATAACCAATGAATTCTGTTCCAGCTCCAGCCTCCCTCCTTGATGTGGGATGAACTGCTGCTGTAAACTCTTCTGCCCTGGTAACCTCTCGGTATCTGATCCCAGCACTGGATGCTGAGCTGGGGTGCACAGGCTCTGCACAAGGTCCCATAGGCTGTTCTGAGTCTCTGAACCTGTCCTATCTGCCTGGGCAAGCAGAAGCAGTACACTATTTTTCCCAGCATAAACACATAAACAATTTCCACAGGACCACAAAGGGTTTGTGGGAGTTTTTTTCTCCCTAATCTAGTCATTCATTTTACTAGCAGTGTCTGCACGCTAAGAGGGGTTGCTTTTAGGGATGGGTGACTGTAATTATACAGGACAAGAGCAGAGAAGCTGCACTCAGATTTATTCCCTCCACAGCCTTGATTTTCTGGGAATTAAATCCTCATAATGAAGCGGATGCCTCTGCATACTTCTACTACTGGTTTACATCTCTCGCTATACCCTCTGAGTGCACACAAGCAATGAGTTCAGAGTTTAGTGTTCTGAGCAAATCCAGTCTCTCTAGGTCAATGTTACATAAATGGTCAGAATGTGTGCTGGGAAAATATGGCCAGTGTTGCAGTCTGGCTTTCCCTGCTTTGTGCATCCTAGTTTGATTCTGGCAGTCACACCAAAGCAAGGCTATGGCAAAGAGATCAGGGAGATACAAAAAGGGAAACAAGGGCCAAGGGAAGCCTTTGCAAAAGCAGGGCTTGCAAGCTGCTAAACGTCTGTCATGTCAAGCAAAGGGTCAGTAAGCACTTCAGTAAAGTGTGAAGCCTGAATCAATAATTTTGTGCTGTTCAGGAAGCCCATATCCTCTAGGGCTCAGGCAGCTGGGGAGAAGCAGGGACGGGCAGTCCCAAAGAAAGCTCACAGCTTGGTTTCTAGGCTGAGAGAGTTGGAGTTGTTCAGCCTAGAGAAGAGAAGGCTCCAGGGAGATCTTAGAGTAGCTTCCAGTACTGAAATGGGCTACAGGAAAGCTGGAAGAAGAGCTCTTGATCAGGGTGTGCAGGGACTGGACAAGGGGGGATGGTTTGAAGCTGAAGGAGAGGAGATTGAGATGAGATCTTAGGAAGAAATGTTTTCCTGTGAGGGTGGGGAGGTCCTGGCCCAGGTTGCCCAGAGAAGTGGTGGCTGCCCCATCCCTGGAGGTGTTCAAGGCCAGGCAGTATGGGGCTTTGAGCAACCTGAGCCAGTGGAAGTTGTCCCTGTCCATGGCAGGGGTGTTGGAACTAGAAGGTCTCTTCCAGCCCAAACCATTCCATAATTTTATTATTCTCTCTGCTCATCCCTGCTGTAGTGGGAGCATCTGAGGCCAGGTGGGTGCTAACCCAGCATCGCCACAGAGTGCTCTGTGGTAAGAATAATCCTAATTACATCTGCATCTTGGGTTTTGCCTTTTTAAAACATGATAACGATCATGTCCTTGTCCTTGTGCTCCTAGACTTTGTCTGCCCTGCCTGTGTATGTGGTAAGTTCCTTAAGGCAAGGCTTGTCTCTTGCTATTTGTGTGGGCTTTGTGTAGTGCTGTCTGAACAGAGAGGCACTGCCACACTACAACATCAGTAACAGATGCTGAAACAATGCCTGAGTACAAAAATAAACACATGAAAAATACATCCATGACCCTTGTGTACAGCAAAGTGCTGTGCACAAGCAGACATCCATTAGGGGAAGATGGAACATCACAGAACAGTCTGTCTTCCCTCACCTTCTGTTCTCTTTCCATCACTTGCAATATAATTACATTCCAGATCAAAATTCCTTAGAATTGCTTAAATCCTACCTGATTTTATTCATCTATTTTCTACCAAATAGGGAATGGCATGTTGTAAGAGATAACGGTTGAAATTCCTCTAGGACTATCAATGTGATAGGCTGTTTGACCATTTACCTCAGTGTATTTTCTTTTAAGACAATCTAAAACCAATAAAATTAAACACACAGCATGAGGGAAAGAGGAAAAAAATGAAAACCCAAAGCACAGACACAAAAGGGAGGCACAACAGGGAGAAAATAAAGCAGCTGTAACCTCATGTGGAAGCAATTTGATTACCATCAATTCCCCAGAGTACTGACTGGATAAATACTTGTTTAGCTTATAAGTTCTGACAAGATCACAACCCAAGGTAGCACAGCTGCAAGCAAGTGCTTTTTCTATTTATTTATTGAAACCTCTGTGAAAATAATAAAAAAATCCATGTCTTCTGCATAGCTGCAGAATATTCCCAGTAGGTATGCAAGACAAAATCATTGGGACTATCAACAAGATCCACAAAGCAGCACATGCCTGGAGTGAAGCATAAGTGGAAAAGTTGCTTAGATTTGAAAATAGGACTTTAACTACAAAATAATTTCTGACCAGATGTCTAGGAATCAATTAAATCATCTGGCAAATCAAGACATGTTGTCCTCTGCTTTTTGCTCAGTTACAGCATCACTTGGGGTATCACTAAGCCTACGACCTAAAGATGGTGAGTTAATCAGTGCTGGAGTTTGATTCAAGAGTTAATGGACTATTGGCCATTATAGACATAAGAAAGTTAACTACAATCAGAATAAGGGACATTTAGAACCACTGAATCATCAAATGGTTTGACTTGGAAAGTACCTCAAAGCCCATCCTGTTGCAACCCCCTGCTGTGGGCAGGGACACCTCCCACTGGCTCAGGGGCTCCAAGCCCCATCCAACCTGGCCTTGAACCCCTCCAGGGATGGGGCAGCCACCACTGCTCTGAGCAACCTGGGCCAGGGCCTCCCCATCCAGACCACACAACCCTAAAGTTCTCAGCACAGACCTTTTTCAAGTTCAGCTGAATCCTTTTTTACCTTACACTGACTCTTCAAGCACTAGGTACTAGCATACTATTAAATCTCTCATCCATGGCATCTCATTTACTAGGTACACTCTGTGGAAAAATAATGGACCCAACAATAAAGATCCCAAATGCTACTCCAGGTCAGCCAGCATTTTTTGGAGCCAAGAGGAAAATAATAAAATAACAGAAAGTAAATTTAACTGTAGCCAACTCATGACTGCAGTTTCTGTATAATCTAATCTATCTTCCTCTTCTTTCTTCACACAATCAGCTGAACACAATCTATATTAACCTGTTCATTGGCTGAAAACCTGGTCTTGGTTGCAAATATTGAAAACCAAAACTGCTGGTTTGACTACAGTTTGCAAGTGGTGAAGCAGCTGAGTTCCTGGTCAGAATAGTCATCAGCTTTAAAAAAACAATCATCAGTGTGTCCAGTTGCAACTGTTGTAAAAGTATTTACACTTTTTGACATGTTCTTTAGAAAAATCTTTCTTATTTCAAACTGCCCAAGAAACATCTGAAATTCTCAGCCTTCTCCACCTCCCATCAGGCTGCCAGAAATGAGAAGCATTTATCACAGAATCATAGAATAGTTAGAGTTGGAAGGGATCTTGAAGTTCCACCCCCTCTGCCATGGCCAGGGACATCCCACTAGACCAGGTTACCCAAGGCCCCATCAAACTCAGCCTTGTGGGGTAGACACAACTTCCATGGGCAACCTGTTCCAGTGTCTCACTACTCTCATGGTGAAAAATTCTTCCTAATGTCTTGTCTAAATCTGCCCTTCTCTGGTTTATACCTGTTCCCACTCATCCTATCACCACAAGCCTCTATGAATTGTCCCTCTCCAGCTTTCCTGTAGGCTCCTTTCAGGTACTGGAAGGTCTCTATAATGTCTCCCCGAGCCTTCTCTTCTCCAAGCTCAACAAGCCCAACCCTCTCAGCTGGTCCTCATATGGAAGGTTCTCCAGCCCTCGGATCATATTTGTAGCCCACCTCTGGACCCATTCCAACAGCTCCATATCCCTCTTATGTTGAGGATTCCAGAACTGGACACAGTATTCCAGATGAGGTCTCACAAGAGAGAAATAGAGGGGCAGAATCACTTCCCTTGCCCTGCTGGCCACACTTCTTTTGATGCAGCCCAGGACACATTTGGCCTTCTAGGCTGCAAGTGCACACTGCTGGTTCATGTCGAGCTTCTCATCAACCAGCACCCCCAAGTCCTTCTCTGCAGGGCAGCTCTCAATCACATCACCCCCCATCATGTACTGAAAATGGGGATTGCCTCTGACACAGGTGCAAGACCTTGCATGTGGCCCTGTTGAATCTCATGAGATACTCACAGCCCCATTTCTCCAGCCTGTCCAGGTTCCTCTGGATGACTTCCCATCCTTCTACTGAGGCAATTGCACCACTCAGCTTGGTGTCATCAGCAAACTTGCTAAGGGTGCACTCAATCTCCCTGTCAATATTGTTGATGAAGATATTAAACAGCACTTGTCCCAGTATGGACCTCTGAGGGGCACCACTTGTCACAGATCTGCATCTGGACTTTAAGCCATTGACCACTACTCTCTGAATACAATCCCCCAACCAGTTTCTTATCCACTGTACCATCCATCTATCAAATTCATATCTCTCCAATTTAGAGAGGCGGATGTTGGGGACCATGTCAAAGGCTTTACAGAAGTCTAGATAGATCACATCTGTCAGTTTACCCGTGTCTGCTGCTGCAGTTACTCCATCACAGAAAGCCACTAGGTTGGTCATACAGGATTTGCCCCTGGTGAAGCTGTACTGGCTGCCATGAATCACCTCCCCATCCTCCATATGCTTTAGCAAAGCTTCTAGGAGGATCTGTTCCATGATCTTCCCAGGCACAGAGGCGAGGCTGACAGGTCAGTAGTTCTCAGGGTCGTCTTTTCTGCCCTTTTTAAAAATGGGCACAATGTTACCCTTCTTCCAGTCACCAGGGACTTCTCCTGCTCGCCAGGACTTTATCATGGAAAGTTCTTATTTCAATGTGAAATACCGAAAATGTTAAGTGTGGCTAAGCCAGTGATTGACCTTTCAGCATTCCTGGAATTACATTACAGGGGGCAGACACAGTGGACAGATGAGCTGGAAGAATCCAGAGTCATCAGATGAAAGGAATAAACAAGTTTTGAAGAGAAACAGGAAACAGAGAGGTGCAAACTACACAGGTAACAGGAAAGAGGTGAAAATGGACAAAAGAAGAAGTGCAAGGCTGAAGTATATAAGGAGTATACTGGGAATAAAGTGTGCTGGGAGTAGGGGCAACACTGAGGACTGTGCACCAAGCTGAAGGTCTCAGCAGTTAAATAGAACTAACTTGAGAATTCAATGACCAAGATCAAAATGTGGGTTAAAAGAAAAGGATTCACCCTTACATGGCCCTAGCAGATAATTTCTATTTCAGTGTAGTGCCACTGCTCTGCAAGGCTGGCATGATTTCCTTCTTCAGACTGTACTGAACAGTAGGGATACTAGAGCTTTAAATAATGACTTAAATATGCTTTATGGAGATGATTTTTTTCTATGACTATAAGAGGCTGTGAATCAAATTTCTATACTACTTTACTCTATAGGTTTAGGAACTAGTTAAACTGTTTACAACATTCATTTGGAGGATTTATTGTATCACTGATTTGAAGATGAATTTTCATGACAAACATGAATAACTTGGCCCTTAAGTATTTACTCTTTAAAAAACATTATCCATATTATCACAGTGGTTCTTAGACTACTTTGATACGGTTCTTAGAGCTGGTATTTGATATACAGGTATTTCTGGGTTTGAATTATGAAATGGAAAATTAGTTACTAATTAAAATAAGTACAGAGGACACATTCATGGCTGCATTTTTGAGCTCCTTCCATTTTACACAGCTGCAGCATTCTGCAACAAACCAAGAGCCCGGTTTTGTACTCTGGCTTGCTCATCAGTTGTTAGCTGTAGCAATTCATTGATTAAAGCTGTAAAAGCTTAGTCAGACCAGCATTCTGTGCCGTTATTTGTACATTAACCTTTAACAGTCTCATAGCCACAGCACTTGGCCTCTGCACACTCCTTGCAGTGACTGCCAGAGGAGTCTTGATTGGCCCCTGTTTCCGTAGATAAGGAAGGGTCATTTGAAGAAGGGGAACAGAAACTCACTGGCTTATAAGAAGAAACTGTTCTCCATTTACAACCACAGTGTAAAACTGTATCATATGAAATGTGTTGTGCCTGAGGTCTTACAGCACTCAGTTACTTTCTTAGTCTCTTTCTCTTTAAGTATTTTAGAATAATACTTCAGAAGCCAAGAGCCTGGTGACAGTATCATGGTCCCCTGTGAGCTTTTATGGAGCATTAAGCCTGAAGAATTTCAAGAACAGTCTGTTGCAACAGTGAGTCAAACAAAAATAATTTCTTCATTCCCTTCTGTGCGGACGCTAAATGGACTCAAAGATGCAGAGAGATCAAATCATTATTCCATGAAAAGAACAGCGAACTTCAGTGTAGCTTTCTGCCCCCCTCAGCACAATCTATTCCCCAGTCTCAGTTTGCCAATCTTCTTTCCAGTGACCTATGCTCAACAGTCACTTAAGAGTCTGTGCTGTGCCATTCCCAGTGCTATCTGCCTCCTGTAGACCTCCTGGCATCCTGTTCCAATTGTTTTCCTTGACCAGATCCTCTGTGCTCACCTTTCCTGATCCAAGATGTTTACCAGTGTCCCCCCTCATGTCTTAGATGTCTCTGCTCACACCTCTCCTGCTTAGAATGATGCCTTATCTCTCATCTGTGCCCTTCTCACTCTATTCCCTTGGAACAAAATGTCTCTTTCTGACAGAATGTTCTTATTCAAGCAGGACTTACTTGCTTGACATACAAATTAGTATGTGAGATACAGAAATGTGAATGCCACAATTTACACTAAATAATTACAGTAATTTATTTTCCTGTCAAGGCATTCCTGGACATTTTTATTAAAACCCATGAACACATCCCGTCTCCGTTCCTCCAGTTTTCCCAGTCGTTTTGTTCACAGCACTCTACCCATACAGAACTTACTAGGAACACTGATTTATCTTTCAGAAAACTTTCTTATTTGCAATATTTACAGTCATTTCCCATTTAGTTTCCATTATTCATCACTTGTTATTCTACAGCCCATGTTTCATCAATGGACCTTCTGTGTTCTAGCTGACTGCAGCAGGAACCGTCCCCAAGGAGCAACATAAATCCATTCCAGAGCAACTGCAGTTCCCAGCATAGAATCACAGAATCATTTGGGTTGGAAGGGACCTTAAAGATCATCCAGCTCTAACTCCCCTGTAATGGTTATTCAGTTATAATATTAATGGTTTCTTGGTTGTAACATTCCCCTCCCTTTTGAAGCAGCTGTGAAACCCACAGCTAACCTGTCTCTCCTGCTTATTTCTCTTAAGGAATAGCAGCCAATATTCCTACTGCTGTTTCCTTGGCCATTTCAAGGGAAAAACATATGCACAACAAATGTCAAGCATGGAGGACTGCCCGTGGTGAGGTCAGAAGATTGTTATGCAATTAAATTGCTTTTTTAATAGGAGTGCTTAAAAATACAAGACTAAGACCTCTCATCCCTGCTTAATTACCTGGGAAAAGGAAACAAAAATCACAGCTATACTTAGAAGAGTGTTACCACTGCAAATTCAGAAGTATAAAATTAGCATATTTCAGGATTGCATTGGCCTTAATTCAGTCCCTTGTGCATATTCACATGGGTAGACACTGAAATCCCAACTTCCTTGAAGTCAGTGGGATTTTTGCCATGGACTTCAGAGATGCCAGTGTTTCACCTACATGCTTCCAGACCTCAGATGCGTAATTTTTCATGAGAGTTCTCTGTATGGAAGCCTTTTTACCCCTCTCTATATGAAGTGTGAGGCTCAGTGGCTTATTTACTGCACACACATAAAGCCTGTGTTGAATAGAGGATTGCAAATTCCTCATGGTTCTTTCTCATCACAAAACTATATCGTCCTCCTGAGTCCTATATGTGCATACATCCTTGGACTGTTCCATGTAGCACTACTTTAGGCTGTTTTGCAGATTCGAACCAGGAACACAGAGAAATACACACAGATTTGTCTCATGCCCCTTAATTCTAAGCTCTCAATTATGCACAAGTCTGATTTATTCAGAAATCTTCAGTGTTTATATTCAGAGCAAAGTTTCTGTTTATCTTCATTTCTGTTACTAGCTCCCACCATTTCTTCAAACTAAGCTCTAGTTATTCTGAGTTAGGCATCCAAGAACTAAAGTTCATTCGGATTAGTGATTTCCTATAGGAAGTCTGATATAATTGCCGGACCCGTCAAAGGAGACCAAATAGAAACCAGAAATCTGCCCACATTTTCTGGACTCACCATAGAGCACCTGAGGGACAAAGGAGATGCCCCGAAGCACTAAACCCAATTCTGTCCTCCACCCAGAGGGAGTCCAGCCCTTCTTGTCTCACCTCACTTGGAAGTATCCTGACTACAAACCTACAAATTATTGGACTGGTGCATAATGGGGGCTACAGGAAAGCTGGAGGAGGGGGTCTTGATCAGGGAGTGCAAGGATAGGATGAGAAGGAACTGTTTTAAGCTGAAAGAGAGGAGGCTGAGATGAGATATTGGAAAGAAATGTTTTCCTATGGGGGTGGGGAGGCCCTGGCCCAGGCTGCCCATAGAGGTAGTGGCTGCCTCATCCCTGGAGGAGGTGTCCAAGGTGTGGTTGAATGGGCTCTGAGAAACCTAATCCAGTGCAAAATGTCCCTGCCAATGGCAGGGGTGGAACTGGGTGGGTTTTAAGCTCTCTTCCAACCCAAACCATTCCATGATTCTACAATAAGAAAATGCATAGACAATTAAAAAATGCCAGATCAAGGCTCACTGGCCTCTGCATGGGTGAAATATGCAATACAGTCAATAACAGTATTGGCAGTCAGATGAAGACCAGGTTTCACTTGAGCAACATATATTTGCTGAAACACCATGTGATGTTTGAGTACAGCTATGCACTAGGCATTAAGGATTTACTGATTTAACACTTGACTTGTTCACCCTTCCTAAACATTCCTATGACATCATCGGTGAATTCATTCATTCATTAACTCTTGGTCTGTGTCTGTGAGACCTCTTACCCGAGGCTTTTGTGGACCTTTAAATTAAATGAATGGTTTAGTGACAAACTCATTGGGATTAACCAATTGACTAAAACAACTGCATGGAGCACATATGCACAGAACAGGCTTGGAAATAGTTTCTAGTAATCACAGGTGGAGACCTGCAGCTGCCATGGTAATGCTAATGGTAACAGAGATAGCAAATAGCTTATCTAGGGGTTTATGTGGACCTAGATGCGCTCTATTCATACGCAAATTATATGTTAGGAGCAACCGCCTTTGTTGGCTCCTTTGACTGCAATTGACAACAACGATCTGAATCTTTTCTGAAAAGCATCAGTCATGCATGTTAACTTGATGGAAAATGTTACAGGTCTTAAATCTAAGCCAGAAAAAGAAAGAAGCATTGAAAGAGATATATGGGGGAAATTGCAGATAGGATTCTAAACCAGTGGTAGTAAATTGTGGAAAATGTGATGCTGTGAAAATTAACAAAATCATTAATCTTAACAGAGATTTCTCTATGAGTCACATTTAGTATTAAGAACCAGGGATATCTGCAGCTTTTGATTACAAAGAGTTGAGAAGAAGATTATCTGAATCTATTAAGAAAGGACTAATTAATATTATCATAGAATCATAGAATAACCAGGTTGGAAGAGACCCACTGGATCATAGAGTCTAACCATTCCTATCAAATTATGTCATTATGTCGGGTTCTCTAATCTGTTGGGAATAGACAAAGACAAAACAAATGAGTTTTCCTTTTGCAGGAAAAAATATTCATTTACAAGGAACCTGATTCACAAAAATTGTATACAAGGGCAGCTGTTGTGGATATTCCATACTGCAATATAAATAGTCGCATTTTCCTGTATGGCAGAAAAAAGTCCTGTCACTGAAGATATTTCTTTCAAACTGTTTGAATACATTAGCTAGAAACTTTTATCTAGGGGGAATGGGTTTAAGAAGAAAGAGAGGAGATTTAGATGAGATCTTAGGGAGAAATATTTTCCTGTGAAGATGGGGAGGCCCTGGGTCAGGTTGCCAGGGGAAGCTGTGGCTGCCCCATCCCTGGAGTTGTTCAAGGCCAGGTTGGATGGGGCTTTGAGCAACCTGATCTAGTGGGAGGTGTCCCCACCCACGGCAGAGGCAGAGGGTGGAACTGGATGGGCTTTGAGGTCCCTTCCAACCCAAAGCATTCCATGATTTTGTGATTCAATGAAATAAAAACCACAGGGAAAAAATGATCTGCAGTGCTCAGTCCAAAGGCCAGAGTAAAGAACCTTGGCCCTTGGACTGTCATCTTTTCAGCTCCACAGGACCTCCTGACAGCTCCTTCTCCCACTATGCCTTGCAGTTTTCTCCACCCTACACAGCCATCAATGTACAGAGCAGCTTGTGTAACACGGACACTTTCACTGCACAAATGCCTCATTTCATGGTCATAGAGGGGAAGAGCAATAAGAGCCAAGGGTTAGTGCTGTTTCTCAGAGATGTTCAGGTTTCCAAAGTGATTCTGAAATGCTAAGACCCAAAAAGAATAGCAGGGAGGAGTCCAGATAGCAGAGCAGGGCTCTGGGACCCAAATGCCAATGGACCTCTTTAGAAGACAGGACCATCCTACACCTTTGCGTTTATTTTTAGGTACTTTGAAATCTGCATTAAAAGCAAGCAAATGAACATTTGCATCCACAGTTAACTGTCTAAGATGATACACTAAAGGCTCAGTCAAGGATGATTAGTGCAGCTGGAAGCCTGAGGGGACCCTTCGTAAAGGTTGGAGTGTCCTTCAGGTGACATTTTCAAATGCAAGCTCAACAGTTACACACTCTTTCTAACATGTGCAAACCGTGTCCTCCAGCAAAGCCTACAACAGAGGGAAAAGCACATGGAAACCAGGTAATTATAGCCTAGGGGGCTGTTACATTAATTTCCAAATCTCTTTCTGCAGACAACCTTCTGCAACACCAAGGTAGGTTTTGCTGGGCATCAACAATTCATAGATATGTTGTAACCGTTATTGCAAATCCTGAAATTTCTCCTCAGCTCATTACCCAGGTAAAACCCCCATTTAAGCCAAGGGCAAGTTTTGGCCTAAGAAGTATTAAAGAAAGCAGCTCTTTCATCTTTTTTTGCTGGAAACCCCACTTGTTGGCCTCTGGTCTGCCTCTGTGATACAAGCATCTCTCCTCATCTGAATTTCTGGGAGATTCGGTGCTCACAGAGCTGTCACACAGAGCTCACAACCCTACACAGGGCATCTGCTAAGCTGACAGTTTCATTCGGACACAATTGCAGGTGCTGATTGCACTAGTGACTGACTGCTCCACCATGCTTCTATATTATTACTGCTCCAGCACTAAAAGTGAGAATATTTTATTGCCTGTACTTTTGAAGTGCAAAATTCTTCTTCCTTAACTCAATGTGGACCTTTTCCCACCACTTATTGACATCTGTGAAGTCATCAGTCAGTGGATGAATAAATGAAGCTATGTTCTAAAATGTATTTTAGGTCATTTCTTTTGACAATAATAGTTTAGTTTCTGTCACTGTGTACTAGTGAATAAAAAGAGCTAGCACAAAAAAAGAAGAAGGTCTGTTTTCACCACAGAAAATGAAAAGAGACATTCGAAGGGACTTAACAGATTTGTAAAAATAACAAAGGGAGAACTGATAGGCTCCTACGCCAGCTTTACCATTCTTTTGAAATGGAAGGACAAACCACCCCTAGAGCCAAACATAGGTGTTTCCAGTCTGAACACACATACCAGACCTGAAGCCCTTTCCTTACACAAATCAATAACCTCCAAAGGCAGGGCAAAAGCTGGGATCAAGGACTCAATCTCCAGTGTTCATCTGAGACTGAGCATTTCATGCTTTATTATTCCACTCTGTTGAGATTCCATAGCTACAAGAACTTCACCCAGAGACACAAGACAGAAGGAAAACAAAGATAGAAGCATTACAAAGTCTACTTCAGTTAACAGCAGCTCCTCACACGGATTCTGGATTTTCACACCTTACCTGGAGTAGCACTGGAGACAGTTGGCCACTGCTGATCGGGTCCTCCTGGTCCTCCACGTAGGACTCCTACCTCCTCCATATGCACAGCACTGAAGAAGCACATATCACAGTTAGATCATACAGTTCCCTTCTGCCCTGGGCTTTATGACATTCCACTTCCTTGCTGCTCTTCCAAGGTCATAAATATCTGTTGCTGTGCAATAACCACTGTACCACTGCATGATGCTAACGAATCCCGGTAAAGCTCTGTAGAACTGGCTATTTCAACTTGCAAAATTTATCTTTGATTGTTTACTAAAACACAGTTATAGCATAATTTATATTCCATACATACCTGCAGGACATTCTGCTTTCATTGACTGGAACCATCTTTATTGTTATGATGGATGAAAATTATAGTAAATATTAAGAAGCTGCTGGAGTTAGTTTAACAGAGTCCACTGCCCTGGCTTACTGCGTGCTTCTTGTGAGCAATTCAGAATGAGAAACACATTTTCTCAAAAGCAGAAGCTAACACAGCATATTTTACAGTGTCGCAACATGAGCACTTGGCCTTGAAAGCACAAATTTGGATATTAGCCAACACTGTACATGGAAGGCAAAGAAAAAAAATTTGCTGCCTTTAATGCAAAACTAGCCACATCTTTGTGTACAGTTCCTTACAAAAAGAGGATTCTGTGACTGAGTCGCTGCTCTCTGCTTCTCAGCTCCCTGCCACATTCCCAGCTGAACTTAATGGGCAGTTTCAATCAAATGTGACCAACTTCAAAGGTCCTAAAGATACCAAATTTCTACAAATTTTATGAAAAATCAGCATTTTATTAAAATCATCAGCCAGACAGATCACACAGGCTCCAAACCTGAGATTTCAGGTAAGGACGAGGGTTGCTGATGTGAGAGAACAGAGGAACAGATATAATTTCCCAGAAAAGGCTTCATTGGCAATGCTGCTCGTAGGACAAATTGCTTTAAATGATCTCTGACTTATCATTAATTGTTCAAGTGACTTCAGGCAAGACCTTGAACTCTGTGTAGAAAGGAACATGGATCTATGGGATCATATTGTGAATAAGCAAGAGCACACCTGACTCTAAGAACTGGCAGATAAGGTGTTCAGGAAGGCAGGAGAATCTTTGCTTCAGGATCCTGCTGCACAGACCGTTCACTCACTTAGCAGTAAGCAGTCAGGGATATAAAAAACCCCCCAAATAATAGCAGGAACATAAAAGAAAGAAACCAGTTTGCCCAACAGGTCACAGAGCCAAGGTCACTATTTCTTTGTTTTCTTCTGGTCCTGAGTTTTAGGTTCTTTTTTGCACAGCAGCCCAAAGTCACTAGAGGCATACACTGTGCCTTCACCCTCATGAGAAACAGTCTCAGCCTGGACAGCCTGAATCTGATTTTTGAACTTCAACCTTGTGAAGACTCTTCAGCCCTGTGGATAAAAGGTGATGACTGCAGCCTCACTGCAGCAGTAGTTTTGGGGAAAGCCCATCACCTTGCCCTTTGCAGAGCCACTAGGAATTACTGCAGCCCTATAATTGCATCTAAACCTGTAAAGTAATCTTGTTAATCATGTCAGATTACACCTGAATATATAACCAGTGCTCTAATCTATTTAGGAAGGGAGAGCAAATGTGTTGGGTTTTTTTATTATTATTTAGGCTCTACAAAACCTATTTTATTCTCTTTTTCCAGGTGTACTGAGTACCAAATTACAGCAGAGCCTGCTTGTTCTGCCAGGCAGGGGACTTCCAAAGGTATCCAAACAGATTTGGACACGGCCTCACTTTTCCTTCTCTGGAAATCCATCTCATCCCTTCAAAATGTCCTTTGAACTGTGTTAATCACCTTCATTGCACCATGTGGTTAATAAACTGACTATAGGAGCAGCAGCTTATGGTAATGGAAAAGAAGAGGACAGAAAAAGCATCAATGCTGCAGACAGTCTATTGAAATTTATCAGCACAGATGATTACAGAGAGCTTTAAAGTAAACACAAACTGTATAATCACAGTTAAATAATTCAATAATTGTGCAATTATGCCTTAACAGTCAATGTATAAAAAGGCAACAGGTAAACACAAGAAAAGCACAGATCTATGGTAGCATAATAACAGTAAAAGATGTGGTCAGACTGAATCTGTAACACTTGGCAACTGGGAGTGACAGCAGCAGAACTGAGGTGCTTCCAATTTCAGCATACAAATATCGCCAGCCTAAGGCATCAGAGGAGCCAGACAATTTTGTCCTTTCCACAGAGGACAGAATTCCCCTTCATGTGGGAACACAGCATACGTACCTTTGCATTCCTGCCCTTAGGGATGCAGAGTAGCGCCAGTCAGGATTGGGGTGTTTTGGCTGTAGAAAGAGAAGCCCAGGATAACATTAATGTAAATGAAAGGTGCTGAAAAGCATATGCATGTGGCTAATTTTATCAGAGGCATACATATGGGGCTACTCAATTTTTGTGAACATTCAGAAGTGCCAAATCCTTCTACAAATCTAAAGAAAATTTTGAATGCACTCACAGAGATTGTCTCTGTAACAAATCTGTTTGCATGCCAAGGTCTTTGGCTAGAGATGATCTCTGTGGACAACATTTAATGCTGGAAACTTGGGAACAGCTATTTTGAACATTCATCAACATTCTGGGTATAGGAAAGGAAATATTATAAATCCATAATAACACACATTGTTTGTTTACCTTAGAGACTGAGAAAGCTTGAGCTCTGCACTGGCAGCACCTGCATGGGGATGTACAAGTCACAGCCCTGTGTGAAGGGGACATGCGGGGAGGTCTGTTTGTGGTAAGGTGTTTGGTGGCATTTGGTGTGCTGCAGGGGACTGCACTGAGTTGGATCAGCTTTGCAGGCTGCAGCAAGTCTTTTATCAAAGGCAGACAAGCCCTTTCATAATAGCAAGAGGTGGAAAGGGAAAACAGCCTGCAATACTCTTTGCCCAACAAACCCCAGCATGTGCTGACCTGCTGCAGAAAGGCTCGCTAAATAAAGAGATAATTAAGAAATTCTCTGTTGATCAAAAATTGCTCCAGAAAGCCTCTTTTGTCAGGGGACCATCAGAATAATTTTCAACTACAGCAATGAATGTGAGCTCAAGTCCTTTAAAAATAAACCCTAAGCACCTAACAAGGTTATTTCTCAGGATTCTGAAGATATTATTTTGTAGGTGATACCACAGTCAGTGCTTAACTTCAGGCACTTGAATTCAAAGAGAGAACTTATATCCAGAAACATAATGGATTATACTCATTCATGGTGTGTCTTGTACAGTGCCAAACACACAAATAATATATAACAGTAATGGTTTAATTCTCTCCAAGCTATTGGAGGCAGATCAGAAATGAATTTGGTCCCATTACTTGAAAGAGAAAAATAAATTGTTGAATGCTCTGAATTATTGAAACACTCTTTGCTCTTGAGGTTTAGGATATGCTTTTCCCTGGATCAATAGGTTTTATTAAAATAAAAATGGAGCAATTATAGCTAACATTATCACTCTATCACCATATTTCCTGGGTCTGGCATCACTCAGGAGTGAGATGCTCTGGGATGATGTGCATCCCAGTATTCTTTATGGTCTGACTTACACAAAAGGGAGGAGGCTGCTCTTTGCAGCCACACATTAAACATCTCTGCTAGCAATTTCCTTCCCATTTAGCCCCCAGTTCTCTGGCATGCTCATGTTCTGCTGAGTTTAGCAGAAAGTTGGCTTGACAAGGAGCCCATTATGCATGGTTCCAGTATTTTCTGACATCCCTGGGACTGAGGCCAAAATGGAATGAATCAAAGCAACTCTCAAGTCAACCATGTAGTAATGGTCAATGAAAGAGGGTAGAAAATAATACACACTGACCAGATCCTCTCTTGAGTTTGTCTTTCTTGATCCGTGAAGGGTGCTGATACCAGATTTGTCTTTTCCTCTGCTGGGGATTTTCTTATAGGAGGGGAACTGCCAGAGTTGGGGCAAAGCACCTTAGCTCTTTTGTTTGCAGTGGGAGAGGTGCAGGTTCCTAATTTGTACCAGCTCATATGCAGTATGAGGTGGAGGAATTTTACCTCAGTCCAAGGCACAACATAGATGAAGTGAGATTAAATCAAAGACCTGGAAAATTCTGACACCAGTTGGGTAGGAGGGAGAAAAGAGGGAAACAGCCACTCACTCACAGCACATAGATCTCTGTTTTTCACCTGAGAGCTTTCCATCTCTGGGCTAGAAGACAAAAATCTATGTTCTGCTGCAGTGGGAAATCTCAGACACTATATCATAAATGGGTGATGACAGGAGGGGAAACTCATCTGTCAGAAAATCATCATTCATTCACTCCGCATGCAGGGACCAACATTCACTCTGTCAACATAACAGAAACAGCAGCAATTAGGAGACTGTGGTAGTTTCAAAGATTCCTATCTGGGAGCTATAGCATCTTGTAGCTACTCCCAAATAGTTCTCCATTTACTCAATTATTTTTACTCAGTAGTTCTCAGTTTAGGCAGGGCTGTAGTGCTTCTCGCAGAGGTACAGAAGAAGAGACAGGATCAGAAAAACACTTTCTGGAGATACAAAGAACAAGCGCCACAGTTGGCTTTCAGAGGTTGCAGGGGTTTTTTTGTTTTAACTGTGAAAAATTCAATGTCTGGGACTTTTTGAAGTCTTCACAGGAATAACAGGAGGTGCAGGCAGTTGGACAGCAGTCTTACTTTGTCCAGACTGTTTCTCATCCAGTTTTACCATGTTCACACTGCTTGACCGGCAACTTTCAGTCCTCAGCAAGAGACCTGTGTTTGTCCCATACTTGTGTTATCACAAGTCAACATCCTGCAACTGGCAAAATTGGTGCAATTCCAATTTTGTCAGCATAACTGGCTTCTCCTTTTGTTCTGCTACAGACCGTAACTCTTAAGGATTCTCTGGTCACAAAAGAAAAGCTGTTTCAATACACCTTTAAATGAGATTGGGCAAGTAGGAGAAAGAAAAGCAAAAAAAGTATGATCAATAACAGAAGTGAGAGCATAGAAGAAGAGGCAAAGCTGTTCAGTAATATTTTTCCCCAGTTCAGATCCAGTAACACACCTGAGCCTTAGGGATCCACCAGGCATTTGCAGTCTGCATGCTTGGCTTATATCTCTGGCTATGAAGAGTCCACCTTTACCAGACCAGTCACTGAAACCTGCCACATTGACATGTGTTGTCACACACCACATGGCCTATCTCAAAGTAAAGTTGTGTCTTCAAGCACAGTTCCAGGGGACAGGAGTTTGCACAGGAGCTGCCAGTGTTCTCCTCTGCAGAGGCTTGTCACAGACTTTGCTGTGAGAAGCATAGCTTTGTCACAGACCAACAGCACCAGGACAAGGTCCACCTGACCAAGAAGCACAAGTACAGAGAGGAAACACAAAAAGGAATAAAGACTCTGAAGTGGTTCAGATGCTTCCCAGTTGTATATCCCCACGCTTTCAATATGTCACACAATACTGATGAAGATATTACTGTTCCTTTTACCTTCCTAACTCATTACAAGACCCTGTAATGAGTCACATGTCAGCCCCTTCAAGATGATTGTAGCTTGCCATTTTCCTCAGAGACTTTTGGAGGCCATGTCAGTTGTCTGTCCCTACCACTCAACAGTGAAGGTGAGAGAAATCACACAATCCAGCACAGAAGTAATCATTCATTCTCTGTTTCAGACATCACCTCCTTTTTCTGAACCAGTAACAGCACACAATGCCAGATTTGCAACAAGTCCAAATCTACCCAGATACCTATGGAAGCGATGGTCATTGCACCAGATGAACACCTTGCACCAACAGTTTGCTCCTCCCAGCTCTCCCAGACACCAGGGTTACATCCTGCCACCCCCAAACACCACTAACACCAATGTGACCAGTCAGAAACAACCAAACCTATTTGAAAGGCCGATAAACCAAGTGAATATATAAAAGAAAATGAAGCCACCTTAGTAGCAAAACACCTCATGCAGGATTTCTCAAATTGCACAGCATGGGCTAATTTAAGATTTGCCTGACTGGTTCATGGAGAACAAATTTAATTGAAAAGACATTATTATAAACATTTTGCTCAGTCCTTTTTTTTTAGCTAAAATACTGTAACACAGTAAGGATTAGTCCCTGGGATAGAAGGAATTTCTAATTTTTTGATATTGCCCTGATCCTGTATTCTTGAAAATCAATGCCCAGCCTCCCACAGGCTTCCACAGGTGTTAGAACAAGGCCTGCTTGAGGCAGAGAAGTGTGAATCAAATAGTCACAAACAGTTACCAGATGATGAGACTGCTAAAAGCATCCTACTCAATCCCTACTTCCACACAAATGCACAGCAGAATGACTTAAGGTGTATTTATCAAATACATCTGCTTTGAAGTAATAATAAAAGGCCTTTCAGAACTCCTGACCACATGTGGCTCTGCTTATTTTCCATTGAGACGACACTGACAGATGTAGGGAAACAAAGCCTTCTATTCCTGATTTCCTTCTGTAAATGTTAAATTAATTCTATAATTTGATGTGGAAAATAAACTATTTATAGACTGAACATGTGTTTATCACACAAGCAATCAGAATGGAAACTGGACAGGGGTGTCCTTGAGTAGCCCAAAGATTTTCGTCCTTGCAGTGTCCATTGGCATTGCTAACTCAAAAAAAGTTAGGTGAAGGAAACAGGCAAATGTATTTGTAAATTATAATGAGTTCCAAGAGAAGGAAAACTCCTCTGCTTAACATCGGATATAAATTTCTGCTGACACTGCAGTAAGCATCCAACCAAGAGTCCAAGTGCCCTGGAGCAGAGAGCACTGTCCCTGCTTGGCTGAACAAGTCCAGACGCTGCCACTAAACAAAAGAACAAATATTTCTAGTTAACCTTTACAATGTCAGTGGGGATGGAGAATTCCTTAAAGGCTTAAGCTCTTGAACTGAGATTGTAAGATATTCCATCATTAATACCTTTAAAGCCTCTGTGAGAAATCTCTTGGAAAGACAGCTCCAGACAATGCTGTGGGTTCACTAGATTTAGACACTTCAAAAAGTGCTTGTGTTTAAAAGCAGTTTCAAGGTGTGCTCAATTCAAGTGTGTTTGTATTTTTTCAGTGTGTTTAGCAAGCTGGTTTTGAAGTGCAAAATACAGAGAAAAATCCAGAAGCACAGTGAACAGCCATAAAAATCCAGTGAAATTTTTTGAAATCTGCTTTCATGCAATCACAGAATTGTTAAGGTTGGAAAAGACCTCTCATCTCATCCAGTCCAACCGTCAGCCCAACACCACCATGCCTGCTAAATCACATCCACAAAGCACCATAGCCACACAGTTTGAACCCCTCCAGAGATGGGGACTCCATCACTTCACTGGGCAGCCTCTGCCAGTGCTTCACCACTCTTTCAGTACAGGAATTTTTCATAACATCCAGTCTAAACCTCCTCTGGCACAACTGGAGACCATTTCCTGTCACTCTTTCGCTTGTTACTTGGGAGAAGAGCCCAGTACCCACTTCACTCCAACCTTCTTTCAGGAGCTGCAGAGGGCAGTCAGTCTCCCCTCAGCCTCTTCTCCAGGCTAAACAGCCCCAGGGCCCTCAGCCTCTTCTCCAGGCTAAACAGCCCCAGGGCCCTCAGCCACTCCCCCAGCTCTGTTGCACTGCTCACTTTCTGAAAAGACTGCATAGAGCAACATGCAGATTTATTTATGAAAAGCACATGAAACATCATATTGTGTCAGCCACATGTGTTACCACACAAAAAAAGAGTGCAAGAAAAAGTATAATCAGAAGAGCTATGTTCTATCAAGTATCCGGACTGCCCACTTGTAACTGGGAACATGCCAGGCTTAGGCAGAAAACTCCTGTTAGAACATGCACTGGTTTGCTTGTTATTCCCTGCATTGAAGCGAAAAAGCTATCATGAGACACAAAATATAATGAATGACCTCAGCCACATAGAATGTAAGAACAAGACTGGGAGATTAAAAGATAAACCAAGAACCAGAGATTAACTACTCAGACATCATTTGCATCTTTACAGGTATATGAAGAAAGGGACTACAGGCTAAGGCACTGAAACCCTTCCTAAAAAGGATGGATCACCACTGCAGCAGTGCCCAGTAGCAAAGTCACATCTTCACGCCCCCAGTTCATAGCTATGTGCACCCTCCTTCCAACGGGCAGAAATCCAGGCGTCCCATACCCTCACACAGTGTCAGCAATGCCATGGTGTTTTGCTGTCTCTGTTTTGCCCTCACTGCCTGGCTGGCAGCTCTGCAGTAGTTATTTAGCTGATGAGCGAGCAATACACATTAACCCCGCGTTCCGATCCTTATCACCAGACTCTTGCCAGCAATAACTGCTTCTGGGATTTTCAGTGCAGCCGCATTGGTACATTTCTTCTTTTACAGAACATACTTGGTTTGAGATATTCTTATAACCTTATAAAGGACCATACAGGCAAGCAGGGTGAAAGCAGAAGCTCTCATTCCACCATCATGACACCAACAGTACGAGTCAGAAGAGTTATACAGGACTCAGTGCTTCAACAGATACAAAGAATTCCTGACCTAACCTTAATACAGCAGGTTTTATTTTCTACTGCAGCCTTCTAATGACCCAGTGAAGTCAGTCACAACTTAGCATAAAGTAATTACTAACATCTTTGAATTTACTAGTAAATATGAAAAGGGTCAAAGTCTTATAGCAGTGAGTTTTACTCAAATAGCTTTGAAATATTTTTCCTCTCACTGTATAAACACCATCTGTAAAATATCACTCTCAATGAAACCCTATGCCCAGTATGCATGCATAGAAGCCCACTCTCCTGGTCCCATCCTCATCACTGAACAATTCATAGAAGATCACTTTCCAAAAACCATTTAAAACCACCAAACCTGCTCTTATTATCCAAAGTAACACAAACATAAACACATCAGAGATTAACTCTGTAAATCAACACAAACACAATGATGCCTGTGATGTGCTTCATCGGCGAAGGCAAGGCCCTGCTAAAGACCGATTAGAGTTCATTTTAACTAAAAAGAGAAATGCAGTTCTCTGAAGAACTAGTAAAACACAGATTATTGTTCTAGAATTCAGTGTTGCCAAGCAATGGATGGCATTTCCAGTGCATATGCGGAGCCTGAAACAAGTGGAAGACAGGATTTTGTAATATGCAATTAGCTAGGAACTAGTAATTAGTGAATGTTATTGCATTCACCCATTTTCTCATGTACACCTGGCACTGATACATCTTCAGAGTACGTACCAGCCCAGGGCAGCTTAGGAAGCAGAGACATAATAAAACAACTTGTGACAAACAGAACTTATCAGAATTTCACCTCTGTTTCTGTCACACAGAACTATTTAAATATCTGATTCCTCTTTCCGATTATAGCTTCACACAAGCAGTCATTCATTAGTCTGTTCTATACATCTCTCTGCTTCTGTACTCCAGGTTCAGGCTGGCTTTGCTGCCACTGCCTGATCCACAGTGGTGTTCAAAGCTTGTTAATTCAATGCATGCAATGGAGTTGGTTCCCCAAAACATGATAGAACCTCTGTTAAACTAATTTCCTGCTGGTCTTGCATCCAAAATTAAGCCATTTTTCAACTATTACTCTTCTTTTTTTTCCCCCAGAAAGTCAGATATAAGGTGCATATTTCACTCTCTGCTTCTTCAGTGCACGCAGTTACAGAGTATTCTCACGTTCCCTTCTACAACAAACAGATTCCAGGCATTTTGTTACACCCAGTGTGATTTTAAGGTCTAAAAATTGTGTAGAAAAATAAAAAATACTTCTCCCACATCCTGCCACTGTGATTTATAGAAAAAACACTGAACTGATTTTAAATGGATTAGTTTTGAGTGGATGATCATTACTTCCTAGAAGCATTTTTATGGAAGGCTTGCTAGTCCTGAAGGTCTATGCATCTTTGGGCAATTGAACAACAGTTGCAAAAGATGTTAACACCTTCATATGTGAATCAGTATAAAGATATAAAGAAATAAATTACAGTTCCATAGGAAGAATACGCAAGTTGGGCTCCTTTCTATTACAATTACTCCCTCAGCCTTCCCGTGCCTGGACACACAGCACACATTAATGCATGAACCGATCTTACATCTGCCACACTTGCGAGGTACAAACATCACACTGCAATTGTAACTTTTCCCTTTGGTGAATCAAAATCAGTCTCTCCTCTAAGTTCTTCTGGGTTTAGTTGCAATATATGTAGAAAGGAAACTGTAGAGAGCAGGCAAACCACACGCTAACTGCAGACTGCCTGTATGCTGGCATAAAGCAACAATTAATGCATTATTGTGGGAAAATATTGAAAAGGTTAACACATCGCTGGTCAAACCATAAGTGTCCAACAATTTTCAATAGCAACCCAGCAGGTGAGAAGTTCTCACACTGCAACATAATGATGACAGCGTGCTGTAACTCTCCACAGAGATATCACTGTCCTGAAAGCACAAACTACAGCACTGGATAGAACAAACATCACCAAAGGAGGGATTGCAGTTTTCAGACAACTAAAATATACCCTTATTAATAAGAAAATAATGTTATTGCAATTAACTAAATTCAACAACTTGGCCTAGGGATGAAAACAATGAAGTAAACATCTGTAACTGCCATAAAGTAATCTACTGGTTACCAGGCTAATAACATTTTTATGCCCTTGCAATATTAATTTTAACCTTAAAACTCAATGATCACATGTTATTCCCTAGCACTCTGTGGCAGCAGGCAATTTCAGATCTGTAAGAGAACAGGGAAGGAGGTAATACAGCACACACTGCAAAAATGAAGTGCCTCTCATACAGACACACACATTGAACTTACCAAACAGACCCTGAAAGCCCCAGTATTTACCTAGAAATTAAAGGCATTGCACAGATTAGATTCATAAGAACAACATTTCATAGCTGTCTATCAGTGAGCCCAAAAGGCAATACACTTAATCACAGTTTTCCAGTTTGAACCTCTACTTAAGAACAGATTTGCTCCAAGCACCATGCTGCCAGTTCATCAATGTAGCCTCACCTCATTAGGAGTAATGGAGTCATTGTTAAGTATGATCAGGTTTTGTGCACTCTGCCCACTCTGTCCTGTCAGATGCCTCTCAGTCACCACTGCAGAGGGACCAGTAGTTCCTGTTGGGCCACAGGTATTGTAAAACATAAAAGTGTCACTTCCCGATCCTGCAGTCAGGCATGCCTTATAGCAGTAGGTCTTAGTGAGAGACCCATTGCCCCTCACTTCAATGAAATGGGGTTGTACTTTTAAACCGTAGGGCAACCTAGCATCGATGTTGTTGTTAGCCTGTTTGTACATTTCAGCAGGGCATCGTTCTCTGACCCCACAGAACCCTGCACAGCAGGAGTCCCCATACAGACTGTATCTGTAGCACTTGATAACAGTGAGCCCAATGATTGTGAAAAGGAAAACGAAGGAGATGGCGCTCAAAGCAATAATGAGATAAAGAGTCATCTCTGAGTAATTTCTCGGACTTCTAACATGCCTTCTTGGATCAGGGATGATTTTGGAAACTCTGTCCACCACAGCAACAGTGATGGCTACTGATGAGGACATCGGTGGCTCTCCATTGTCTCTCACCTCCACTGTCAGGTTGAAAGATGTGCTGTCCTCCCCCAGTTTGCGAGTAGTCCTAATCTCCCCAGTGTGGAGCTCTATCCTGAACAAACCTGGATCTGAGGTTTGCACCAGGTGGAAGAACAACCAGGCATTTTGTCCTGAGTCTCCATCAATGGCTATAATTTTCGTTACCAAATATCCAGCATATGCTGAGCGTGGGAGCATCTCCAGGGCTGCTGAAGTGTTGGTTGAGGTAGGATACAGAATCTGTGGAGCATGGTCATTCTCATCCACCACATAGATGTGGACAGTGGCAGTGCTGCTCAGTGAAGGGACCCCGGCATCCTGAGCCTGGACAACCACCTGGAACTCCCTTAGTGTCTCATAGTCGAAGGACCTAACAGCATACATTTCGCCACTATCTGATTTAATAGAGACGTAGGAGGCAACAGGTAGCCCTTCGATCTCCCCGTCTAGTAGAGCATAGGATACATAGGCATTTTCGGCAACATCTGGGTCAGTAGCTTTGATAGTGCACAGCAAGGCTCCAATGGGGTTGTTTTCAGGGATGTAAACAGAGTACTCAGGTTCCTCAAAGTGTGGAGGATTGTCATTTATGTCAGAAATCTCCACATGGATCACCTTCTGGGAGGAGAGAGGAGGGCTCCCAGAGTCAGTAGCCGTAACTGTGATATTGTATGCTGCTGCTTTCTCATGGTCCAGTTTGCCCTGGGTGATCAAGGTGTAGGAGTTCTTGAAGGAGTTGAGTGTGAAAGGGAGGCCAGGGGGAATACGCAAACTAACCTGCTTGTTCAGCCCTGAGTCCTGGTCAGTGACACTCATCAGGGCCACCACAGTTCCTGCCCTTGCATCTTCTGGCACTGGGCTGTACAGAGAGGTCAGGACCACCTCAGGAACATTATCGTTGGCATCCACAATATTGACCAGCACTTTGCAATGCCCAGCCATAGACACAGGGCCCTGATCAGTGGCTTGCACATAGATCTCATAGGAGGATGCCTCTTCATAGTCCAAGGTACCATTAACCCGCACCTCCCCCGAGTGTGGGTCCACACTAAAGAGTTGCCTCACCTTCTGTGGGGTGTAGCTGCCAAAAGAGTAGATCACATCCCCGTTGGAGCCCTCATCAGGGTCTGAGGCATTGAGTTTGACCACCAGCGTGCCAATCGGGGCATTCTCCAGAAGGCTCACAGTATAGGTGGAGCGGTCAAAGGCAGGTGGATTGTCATTGGTATCCATAACTCGCACCGAGATCTGGGCCGTACCAGACTTGGGGGGATCCCCACCATCCACAGCAGTGAGCACCAGCTCCTGCAGGGCACTCTGCTCCCGATCCAGTGGCTGCTGCAGCACCAGCTCCAGGAGCTTGCTGCCACTCTGGAAGCCTTTAAGGTCCAGGGCAAAGTGACGGTTGGGGCTGAGCTGATAGCTCTGCACAGAGTTGGTGCCCACATCGGGGTCCTGTGCACTCTCTATGTGGAAGCGGGCCCCGGGTATGGCAGACTCACTGATCTCCAGCCGGTAATCCTGGCGAGGGAAGCGCGGCGCGTTGTCGTTGATGTCCTGCACCTCCACCTCCACGTTGTGCACCTCTATGGGCTGTTCGATGACCAGCTCCAGGTTGAGGAAGCAGGTGGGGCTCAGCTCGCAGAGCGCCTCGCGGTCCATGCGCTCCCGCACCAACAGTGCCCCACGGCCCAGGTCCAGATCCAGGTACTGCCGGCCGCTGCCCGAGGTCAGCCGCGCTCCCCTCGCTGCCAGCCGCCGCGGATCCATGCCCAGGTCGCCCGCCACGCTGCCCACGAAGGCGCCGAGAGGCAGCTCCTCCCGAACCGAGTAGCGGAGCTGCCCGCCCGCTGCCCGCCCGCCGAGCAGCCCCAGCAGCAGCAGCAGGCCCGGCACCACCGCCCCGCCGCGGCTCCGCCGAGCAGCCGCCGCCATGGCCGGGGCGGGGGGGCCGTGGGGAGCTACCGGAGCTACCGGAGCCGCCTCGCCCGGCCCTGCCCCGGCCTCACTCCCCGCCGCCCGGGTGCTTCATGCGAGCGGCGAGCCGCAGCCGCCCGCCGCCTCCGGACCTGCCGCCGCCGCCGCCGCCCGCTCCATGATCACCGCCTGCCCGAGAGGGTGGCTCCGGGGAAGAGAAGGAGGAGGAGGAGGAGGAAGGAGGAGGGACCGGGACTCGGCGGATCCGCTTTCTCCGGCTCCAGCTGCCGCGCGGGAGAAGGCGGGGGCGGACGCTAAAGCCGCGCTGGCTCCGGTTCAGCACCTGGGCGGTGGACAGCGCCGCGGGCGCTAAAGCCGTGGGGGTTCCGGTTCAGCACCTGGCAGTGGACAGCACCCCCGGACCCGCGTCCCGGCAGCCGCCTCCGCGCCCACGTGTTGCGGCCCCTCGGTCCCGGTGGCCGAACGGGGGGGGGCGGGGAGCGGATCCCACCCCGCCACCGCCCTTGCTCTCCGCCCCGACTTCGCTGCTGAAGCTTCGGGGGGAAGGGCCACCAACCGCCCGCACTTCTGGAGCCGCTGCTGCAATGCTGAAGCGCATCCGTTGGGAGGGTTAAATCAGCGCAGGGCTCCGAGAAAAATTGGGCCTCCAGCCAGGACTGGTACCGTCTGTGTGCTGCTGCAGTCTATTTGACGACCTCTTTCTTGGAGACCTGCCCTTCTGCTCCCTCGGAGAATCATCCTTGCTGCAGCACCGTTCCTCTGCCCAGTCCCTGCGGGCCCCCCTGCCCCGCTTCCATCCTCCTCCAGCTCAGCTCCTTCTTGTCCTTGCTCAGCCGCTCTGCCTCGATAGCAGCTCGGCTGGTAGAATTCTGCAAGTCACACCCACGAATTCTGAGCATTTAAGGTGGGCTTCAGCTTCTCATCAAATGAATAGACAAGCGCAAAGTGATCAAGTGCAGCTGGGGAGACGATGGAGAAATGCAACACCATCTGTCTTCCAGTTACAGTTTTCTCCTCCCCTACCCTTGGGATGGAGGACTGACAAAAAAACAGAGCCATGAAACTGAACAAACTCATCAGTGGGGTGAGGGTGTTGCAGCTGCAATTTTTACCCTAGTGCCACAAATTCCAGCAAAGACAATGAACTTAAGCATTCATTCACGCAGCATCTAAGCCACTAAGCTGATACATCTAGTGAGACAAACCACAGGACAGAGTCCTTCAGGGGTAAAACTATGTTGTACCTACCACCCAGTGCAGAAACTGCTTCTCTGCTGGTATTTATCTCCTTGTTGTTTTTTATTTTGCCTACCCCACGAAGACTTTTGGAATGTCAAATGAGTCCTCTATGGATTGAGCTGGGCTATCAAGGGGAGAGAATGACCCCAACATTTTAGCAGCCTTCAGTACTTAAAGGTGGCTGCAGGAAAGCTGGGAGGGGCTCTTGATCAGGGAGTAGAGGGATAAGACAAGAGGTAACAGTTTTAAGCTGAAAGGGGCAGATTCAGATGAGATATTAGGAGAAATGTTCTGCTGTGAGGTTGGAGAGGCTGTGTCTCAGGTTGCTCAGAGAAGTGGTGGCTGCCCTTTCCCTGGCAGAGGTATCCAAGGCCAGGTTGCATGAGGTTTCAAGCAACCTGACCCAGTGAGAGGCATCTCTGCCCATGGCAGGGGCTTGGAACTGGATGGGCTTTAAGATCCCTTCCAACACAAACCATTCCATGATTCTATAATTCAGCTCTTTCACTGCCCTTGGTGGACCTGTGCACCCTTCACTGTGTGCGACGACTTTTGAGAGCACAACCTGACACCATAAATCTCAACAGTTTTTCCTATAATACCTCTGATGCACAAACCCCAGAAAACCTTAATTCTGACTCAGCACCACTAAGAACAATTGACAGTCTATAGGCTTTTACTAGTGTCCACCATTATCAGAAGAGACATTAAGAGCAGGATTACCTCATATATATTTTGGCTGATGGGTTCATGTGCTTCTCAACTCATTTTTGTTTATTGTATTTATTCCAATGTGCCAAGTACCCCAAGTGTCTGCAAATACCGCTGTGGAACTACCCAGCTCTGCTTACAGTAGGATAAAGGTAGATCTGTACAGACCAAGAAAAGCAGATAGAGATGCCAAATGCCTAGAACACATGGAAATGTGCCCATTTCATCCAGTTGTCTAAACAGGAGCCAAAAACTTTAAAAAGAATTAACTTCAAATTTTTTGGCTTGCTACCCACCTTCAAGATCACAATATTCACAGACTCAGAAAAAGATACCCTTTCAGCCTGTCTAAAAATTAAATCCTAAACAAACACACAAAACCAACACCCTGCTAAAAGCTGTTAAAAAAAAAGCTACAGCGCACTAATATACATGGATTATGTGGCTGTAGGTCAAAACAACTTGCAGTTATCCTGTAAAACAGAAGTCTTAAGGGACACACCCTCACTTTTCCAGATAATAGTGCTTCTATCTAGACAATCCACAGGTCATCTCTGCCCCACAGCTCCCACGTGTACAGCCACAAAGTCCTCTAATAAAAAACAGAGCACACCAGTAAAAGGCCAAAAGCCACAGCAACATTGGCAACATCTAAGGCCCTGCCTTAAGGAACATGTTAGTAAAGACTCTCTTGGAAATAGACAAGACCCATGGTAAGAGGAGGTGTTGGGAAAACAAAATTCACCTCTGTAAGCAATGCCTTTCTGGCCACAAGCTGATCTTGCTTACAGTATGTGAATGAAACACCCCAATCAAACTTCTAGAATTCAATACCAGTGAGGAATCTTTCACCCGTTCCTTGACCCCACAGACCTGCTTATGGCAGACATTCAGCTCTGCTCTAGTGCATTCCAATTGGGTCCCTCAGCAAGGATGGGCTGACAAACACTCAAATTCTGGCCCACCTCCCTCTTTACCAGCTATTTTGGGTCATCATTCCTCATGTCCTCTCTGTGAACAGATATGACTATGCCAATACAGTGTTGTGCAAAACACCACAGAATGTAAAACAGACCAGGGATAACACGCTCTTAATTAGGCCATTCTAGAATATATTCGATTATAGTTTTGTTCCCATCAGACATTTTAGATGATGAGCAACCTGACCCAGTGGGAGGTGTCCCTGCCCATTGCAGGGAGTTGGAACTGGATGGGCTTTAAGTTCCTTTCCTGCCCAAACCATTTTATGATTCTATGTTTCTAATCCTCAGGTTCTTAGAAATTTTTTCTCCTAATTTCAGAATAATGAATTCTAGGATTGTCTGGCTTCTTGTATTTTCTAAGTTTTATAGCACTGATAAAATAGATACTTGGATTTTCCTTCTACTCTAGCCTGGCTTGCACACAGTAGCACAGCACAGGGGTAACAGTCATCAAGATGTTAAGTTTACACAGTTTATGTAAATGAGACAGTTTACATGAGATACTAAAACTTGTTCTGTTCTGATTAAATGTTCCCTGAGTCCATTTCAATCTATATAAAATTCACCAGTGAACTTAATGTCAAAACAGCAGCAACAGAGTCAGACCTGCAGGCCTTGGGTTTTAATTCAGGAAAAACTTTCATTGAGAAAACACCTCAGGATCTGCTCTATAATGATATTGATTTTTCTAGTGAAAGGCAAAAATTGAAACACAAAAACTGTAATTTTAGCTCCAGTTGAATTGAGGCTTAGGGCCTTTCCAGTTTCCTTTTCCCTAGAGTTGTGTTTTCCAGTAATTTATTGAAATTTCATTTAAACATCAAATTTTGAAACACCTTCAAATCCCACTAAATAAACATACCCAGTGGTTTCAGATCAATCCCCATGAGCAAGAACATCAGAATCCATCCCTGCAGCAAAACCAGCAGATAAAACCTACCAGGCCCGAACATCAATTTGCTATTATAACCCTGATAGCCCCTGAAGTGATGGGATAATGCCTGCATGCAGTGTCTTCACAGGCCTATTGGGCTTTGCTGACATCCAAAAATTGCACCGCTTTAATTAACTGGGTTAAATTAAGTGGTACAAGTCCTTTAACGTGAGTACAAACATATTGATGTAGCAAAGAACACACTGATTATTTCAAGTCCTGCAGAAGAAAATTAGGTATATATTAGGATAGTAATACCTTGACATATATCTATGCTAGGGGCTGCACATAACTTCCCATCCCTGAAGGTGTTCAAGCTCAGCTTAGATAGGTCTTGGAGCAACCTGATGCAGTGGGAGGTGTCCCTGCCCCATGGCAGGGGTGAAATTGGATGATCTTTAAGGTCTCTTCAGACCCAAACCACTCTATGATCTTAAGAACAATTTTAGTATGAGAAGTCCTCACATTCCTATACAAAACTGCCTTGAAACATTTCTACTTATAGATATGCCTGAAGGGTAACACAGTGCCACATAAATATTTCTGTGCAGGTATCTCTCTTGAGAGTGATGAAATACAGAGAGATAGTTCTGTAGGTATTTAGGTCCTTGAAAAGTTCAAATCACCTCTGTACAAGGAATGTTTAATACGATGTTGTAACTTGAAGCACCTAAATTTGATAGTGTCAATAGATCTGTGTTCAAATTGCTTCGTTGTAGAACACTAAACAGAGTTCTTCCTCCAGCTGTTTCAAAGTCTTACACAGCCAAAGGAGAAAGACATAATAGAAAACAGGAAAATGTGAAAGAACAACATGAAGAACTCCAAGATATTTTGACATCTGAAAAGACATTTTGTCACATTGCAAATTGTTTCACCTTCAGTAAATCAGTAGTAAGTCATCAGCTCCAAGGATCAGGCTTTAGATTTTTGCATGTACTCTTGTCATCATGTAGGATTTTAGCCACAATGGTACAACTTGCATATTGTATAAACACACAACAATCCTGTCTGTTGATAAAACAGCATGCAAAAAAACATGGAGGCAAATCCAGAGAATCCATACAGCTTAGCCATGAACAAGCAGGCAAGCTTTGTCATTCTTTAGATAAAAGTATGTGCTTGTCTGCATGTGGAACTTACAATTTGTCTGCATTACTTAGAATTGAATCAAGTCAAGAGGGAAGGAACAGCCATCAGTCACAGGTCAGATTACATCAGCCGCAGTGGAAAACATGGGTATCCATAAAATGTAAGGGAATTACTCAGTTTTGTGGAGTTCCCTACATACAGTTTTTTCCAGTAAGATGGTGCACTGCAGCACCATCTTCTCTCCTCATGAGAGGGTGCTCATGAGATCCATGGAAAAAAAATATTTTTATAATTTCAGGGGGTGCTCACATTACTCTTCAGTCTGACCCTATCTTTCACTTCACTCTCTTAGGATTCCTGTCATCTCCCACACCCTTCTTATTCCAGTCATGCCCCCCTCCTCAGGGTAATAAGTACAGAATTGTTTCTGCTGACTTTCTGGGCCTCAAGTACCATCTGGTCAGGAAGATACTGCCTGGACAGGACAAGGCAACACAAGGGCAGGAGGGAAGAGGATTCATACCCTATTGTGGCTCCCTGCCTGAGAAGCCTCCATCAGTCTCAGTTTCACAATCTGAGCTCAGAGATCCCCAAGTAAGACAAAGAAGTTTCTGTAGGCAGAAAAGAGACACTGAGGACCCTTTAAACAGACCCCTGCAGTTAAACCAGATCTCTTTCAATACATGGTGTGTATTCACTGGGGACATGGGATTCTTCCTCTTCCTAAAAATACTGCAAAATACCTCCCTGAGGCAATGTTCACTTCCTGTTTCTGCCCCCAGCTTCTTTACTCCCACGTTCAAGTCATCTTCCACACTTGGCAAATCATCTTTTCACATGCAGCTTGCCTCTCCCTTGTTTGAAAGAGATAGATATGGTTCCAAATTGCTCAGTTGGATTTGCTCTGTTCTTTCCTGTCTTTCCTTAAATCAATTTTTCACATTAGTGTGAATCTGACTGGTGAGATTTAAATTTTTTATCACAAACATCTGAAGGCAGATTATTTAAAACATTGCTGTTATGGGAACCAAGGCTGCCAAACAGCCAGAAAAAATCCTGTTTGTATGTAGGTCACAATTTCCTTGCAGTTCTGTGTTTGATGTTATTCTAGAAAACAGCAAGTAAAGAAAAAAAGATGGGCGGTTGGGGTAGGAGAGAGATCCGTGTTGTAAATTTGAATTCAGACAAAACATGTATAACAGATACATAGAAAATACATTTATTTGCTTCTCCAGGTCACCAGTGTATATTCAGTTATTTCTCACTTCTAGCCTAAAATGTAAGGCTCTCTCTGACTCACTCTATTTGAATTCTACTATATTTTTCTGATAACTTCAAAATCCTTTCAGTAATTTATAGGTTATAATGACAGATAGCGTGCCACTCCAAATGGAAGGGCATAAACAACTTGGACACTGACAAAATATCTTTACCTTCGAAAGTAACCACAAAGCCTGTAAGAGTTATTTCTACTGCCAAATATTTTCTTGAAGGTTTTGAGTGGTGTGTTCTCTTTTATCATCACTATCTCTCTTCAGAACCATAGTCTTTGTAACTCTTCTGTGAAGGCTGTGATTCTTCAGCTCAAGCCATTCCTGATAAATTTCAACTCTGTGAACTAGTTCTGAGAAACACTCCAGTCAAACAAATCTCTTCTAGATGATTATAACAACATTTGCTTCCGTAGCTCTAGCTACCACCTCACTCCATGATTCTCTCCATCTCTGTTGTTCACCCCTCTCTACAGTCTGAGAAGGGCAACAAGGCTGGAAGGTAGCCATGCCCATCCTGAAACTCCCTATGAATGTGTCAGAGCAGTTGGCCGGGAACTGAAGACTCAGTTTTGTTTTCTGCTTTGAGGAATTCAAGTTCTTTCCTCATCTCCCTAGAAAGTGTCCTCATTGTGAGCCACAGGATGTCCCCTATCTCCTTGTTGAAACATGGCAAACATGCCATCTTAGGTCAAAAAGAACATAAACCTGAGACACTCACTTAGAAAGGAGGAGATCATAGAGATTGAGAAAAACTTCTAACATCATAGAGTCCAACCATCATACCACCACCACCACGCCTACTGAACTCTGTCCTCAAGTGCCACAGCCACAAGATTTTTTAATCCCTCCAGGGATGATGGGAACTCCACCACTGCCCTGGGCAGCCTCTGCCAGTGCTTCACCACTCCATCAGTAAAGAAGTTTTTCCTAATATCCAATCTAAACTTCCCTTGGTGCAACTTGAGGCCATTTCTTCTCATCCTATCACTTATTTCTTGGGAGAGGATGATGGCAGAAACTTGGTTTTGCCCCAAGGATTTTTATCAACTTTATCTGAAACCACCTTGGGACATAATTTACAGCAGAACTAGTTCTAATGTTTTACAGTTTTTGTATTATTTCTTACACATACGCATCTGTGTCTGCTAGTGAGGATAAACTGTTTCCACAGCATGAGCCCTCCCATTTCATGCTTATAGTGCCAGATTCTGATGACACTATGTCAGAGATAATGCATGGCCAGTATCACTATATCTGCAATAGCAACTTTGATTCTTTGCTGGGTTTTTAATATTTTTTTATTTAATAGATAAGCACTGAGCTCTATAGTTTTAGTTTAATTTTACTCATGTCACATTTTTTCCATCTTGCACACATAAATTAATTATTAGCCAGATAGTCCCCATCCTATCTTTAGGGGAGCCCCATTTGTACCTGTTTATGAAGCATTTCATACAAATTCTTCTCATGTTCAGACATCTCAGTATTTTTTTTTAACTCTACACCTCCTGTGAGACAATCCCAACCTGAAGGGTCTATTTTCCATCTTTTTCATTTGAAAGCCAGTACTCCTAGAAGATTTAATTTGTCCAACGTCATACATCTATCTGCCAGTAAGTCATATTTCTGAGGAACAGATATGTTCTGGCACAAAGTGACTTCAAACATTGCTTTATCCTATTAAACAAGATTTTCTAGTAGACTTGGATGGTCCTATCAGTCCAAGTGTCTGCTGATGACTCCTGAGGTCTCCTAACCAGACATCCAAGCTGGACTGGCAGCTCCAAATCTGTCAGTGTTGCCTTCCTTTTCACAACCTGGCTCTTAAACCCATGCTTTCCTTGTTTTCTTATCTGTTCTTCCTCTTAAATATTTGTTCCATGTGTTCTTCCCCTGCCCTGATGCTCTTTTTTCTGTTATGAGTCACAGCTTCACTTCAACTTTCCATCTTTTAATTATTTTATCCTCACCTTTTCTTCCCTTTTGGTTCCTATTCCTTTCTCTATCTTGCCTCTTTCCACTGAACATTCTCCTCTTTCTTTTCCATCCTCTATCTGTACTTCACAAATTTATTTTTCTACTCCATTTTCCTTTTTCCATGAACCATCTACTCACTTCCTCTCTTTACATTAATTTCCCATATTTATTTTCCCTCAATGTCCTAAGGCTTTTGTGTTTGTCCTTCTGGATATACAAGAAACATACTGTTCCAAAATGATGCTGATGTCTCCTTTTCCCTTCATTTTTGTCTACACAACTCAGGTACAATAGGAACCTAAGCACCAAGCAGTGGCCCAGAACCAATGAAAAGAGAGACTCAGGTATAAAAATAGGTAGAAAGAATCAAAAGTACAGGCAAGGAGTAATATGAGGAATAGTCACCTTCTTAATGACTTAGAACAACTGACAGCATTTTCGTTAGAGCCTCTTTCATAGACAAAAGAGATCAGGTTCACATTATCAAAGACTATACAAGTACCCAATTACCATCTATTTAGTCCCTCAAAAACATACACTGAGTTTCATCTATTAAATTTATTTCTGCTTCCTGCTTACTCCAAGCATCTCTTAGAAGTGAAAATACTATATTTGAAACTGCCTAGGCTGGATCTGAATAGGAGCTGGCAATCCCACAGGTTTGTTATCACACTGTTTTAATGACCTATGTTTGTCTTTGAGCTGTTTGAAGTATTGACTGTCAATGCCCTAACTATAACCCGTACATCTTGTGCTAGATCAGATTTTTCTTTTTTGGAAGGTAGGTGCTTTCTCCTCCTTCATTTGCACTTTTGTTTCTCACTTTACTGCTCATCTAATGACTTTTTCAGGTTTGTTTCATTTCCTAATAGCATCTCCATGAATTCCCTTAATCTGTGGAAGTCCCATACATTAGAAAATGATAAAATAAAACCATAAAAGCATATCGTACACTTTAATTTCAATGCTTAATTTATTGGTTCCTACTCGATTCATAGTCACAAAATGGTACAAAAGGATCCTGTGGAGATCTCCTTTCCTCAGCAGAGCTGCCCTGCCCTACTCACAGAATGCCACTTGTACTAAGTGGTTAACTCTGTTTTGTTATTCAAAGATTCTTTCACTGCAACTTTCTTTTAAAACCCTGCATGATGCACCCATTAACACATCTTCAAGATACCTCAAATGTTGCAAACCTCCCACTGACTAAATAAAAAATAATTAAAAAAGAGAAATAAAAGAAGGAAACCCAGGCTCACCCACCTCCCTCCTGCTGTGACTCTGCTTCCTAGCATAGTCAAAAAAATATACACCACCAGTGGAAGTGTGCAGTAACCTATTGTACTGGGCTGCTGATACCAAGTACATTTTCCCAGTGTAGCAGACCTATGTGCAACTTCAGTTGCATCTGTCATGCTAAGTGTTTTGTGTTTATTCCCTGTACAACATACATTCACCCCACTGCCTGTAGTCATTCCAGACAGCCAGACATCACTAAAGTTTAAGATGCACAATGTGAAGATGGATAAATTAGCCAATGGTTACCACTGAGCAGTCTTCAGGTGGCTCTGAATTTCTCCCAGCTGCTGAGAGTCACAGTTCCTTCCTTCCTGCCTTCCTCCCTGGTACATCTCCACTCCAAAGCTATCTGGGATGTTCACACAAGTCTCTGTTCTAAACCACCATGGTATTCTTCCACAACAAGCTACATCTTGCCCTTGAAGCTCAACATGTAAAGCAACACAGACGTGATGAAGGACAGGTTTTCTCAATCTAAAATTGGACCCAGAATGCTACTGTACTGAATTGCACAGAACTACCCTATATTTCAGCAGTTTCTCAAGTTAATGGAACAAATTGTATTTAATCAAAGTTAAAAGCGAAGCGATGACTTTCCCTTTCAAGGTTATATTTAGGATTAAATACTTAATTGCCGTTTTCTTGATTCTGGAAAAGACAAAGGCAAATATACTAGGAAATTAAATCATTACAGCTATGCTTTTTAAAAGGCAGAAGTGAGGCAAATCATCACCCTTACCTCTGGCTGTTGCACTCAGACACAATTCCCGTGCTTTCTGCAGCCAAAGGCTCAGCCACCATGACAGCGCTGTCTTCAGGGCAGAGCAGGCAGAACTGCTTGAATATCATGGAAGTTCCTTGCTGCAGAGCGTCTGAGCAACCAAAGGAACAACAAAGATGTTGCTGAAGGGAGGCCTCATCACTCTCTAAAGGAGAAAGGAGTTTGTAGAGAGGTGGGTGCTGGTCCCTTTTCCCAAGGAACAAGCGATAGGATGAGAAGAAATGGCCTCAAGTTGTGCCAGGGCAGGTTTGGATATTAGGAAAAATGTCTTTACTGATGGAGTGGTGAAGTACTGGCTGAGGCTGCCCAAGGCAGTAGGGGATTCTCCATCCCTGGAGGGGTTCAAACCTTGTGGCTGTAGCACTTTGGGACATGGTTTAGCAGGAATGGTGGTTTTGGGCTGATGGTCAGACTGTATGAGCTGTAAGAGCTCTTTTCCAACCTTAATGATTTCTATGGGCTTCCACAACTCACCAGAACAGGCCCAGGTTTGGTAGTGATTGTATTCAGCATCCTGGTCCTGAGAAGAGACCCAGATATGGTGTGAGGTGAACAACTGCACATCTGGTCCAGCCTTTCACAGCATGCTAAGAACTAGTCCTTGTTTAGACTTCCAGTTCTCATATGGTGGGAAGGATGAAACTTCACCCCAAGAACAAACAATTGAGGAAAACCTCCATCACAGAAACTACACAGATTTTAGGACAAATGATAAAGACTTTGCTCATCAAAATGGCCAAACACCTGATACCCCTCTACTCTTACCAGCTTTGTGGCTGTGCTGTCAGCTGCAGGTCTTTGCCTACAGTTCTGATACACAGACCATGAGCTCAAGTACACAGACAGAAAATGAAAACCCCTCAACTATTTTAAAGAGTAGCTGAGAGCCATAGAGAGAAGCAGGAATGGATTAGAGCACAAGCCCACAAGACAGAGTGTGTCAGTGAGGATATTTTATGCTGCTCCATGAATTTCTGTATTCCATGCATCTGCACAGGAATGGCTGATCACAGAAAGTAGGACAGGAAAATATTTTGGTTTGTCTGCTAATTCTCAGGAGGCATTTTCTGAGCTGAGAAGATTTTTATTTCAAATCCTACTTTAAAAAAAAAATATCCATCTGCCCAAACTGTGCTGTGCTTGGACTATTTTTAACCTATAGCCACGTATATGATGGACAAAATGTTAATACTGCAGATTCTGCTGATATTAACTGACCTCAGGACACGTCCCATTGATTTTCTTAGTCAGCAGAACCAGGAAGAGCATTTGACCCTGACTTACACTTTCTGCCAATGACTTTTGGGTTTCTCTTCAGGGTCCTGGCACACAGTGGGATCCTTCACCCTCCTTGCCCCCCAAGTCTATGCTAAACAAATGCACAAAAGCTGCTTCTTTCTTCTCTCTTGATTCGTCATCTCTGCTCCAGCCATTTTATGCCCTTTACTGTACTTCCACAATCTCAGCCATATTTTCCCCTTAATGAGGTTATCAGAACATCACAGAGAGGTGGATTCTAATTGTGTACTTATAAGCAGCACCTGATGATGTGCCAAAAGACTGTCAATAATTCTATGAAAAAAAATAGCAACAACTTTGCTTTCTCATTTCTTGTGAATATTTAATCAACAATTTGGATTCATTACTGTAACTAATCTGAGCTTTTCCTTTCAGTAGTCCATGGTATTTTACCTGCACCCATGTATTATTACATTTAAGATTTTATGAAGTAAGTATGCGTTCTGGGAAATCCCAAGCACAAATGCAAGCTGGGTAGAGAATAGACTGGGAGTAGACTCAAAGAGAAAGACTTGGGGTGCTGGGGGATGAGAGGCTCAACATGAGCCAGCAATGTGCACTCACAGCCCAGGAAGCAAACCATGTCCTGGGCTGCATCCAAAGCAGTGGGACCAGCAAGGAGAGAGGGGATCTGCCCCTCTGCTCTCCTGCAGTGAGACCTCACCTGAAGCCCTACATTCAGTACTAGAGTCTTCAGCATAGGAAGGACATGGAGCTGTTGGAGTGGGTCCAGAGGAGACCATGAAGACAATCTAAGGGCTGGAGTATCTCCCATAAAAGGGCAGACTGAGAGAGCTAGGGTTGTTCAGCCTGGCTCCTGTGGGTCCTTAGATCATTTTCCAGTACTGAAAGTGGCTCCAGGAAAGCTGGAGAGGGGCTCTTGATCAGCGAGTGCAGGGACAGGACAAGGGGGAATGGTTTTCAGGTGAAAGAGGAGAGATTAAATGAGATTTTAGGAAGAAATGTTTTGCTGTGAGGGTGGGGAGGCCCTGGCCCAGGTTGCCAGGAGCAGTGGTGGCTGCCCCATCCCTGGAAAGGTGTTCAAGGCCAAGTTGAATGGGACTTGGAGCCCCTGATCCAGTGGGAGGTGTCCCTACCTATGGCAGGGGGTTGGAAATGGATGGGCTTTGAGATCCCTTCCAACACAAATCACTCCATTTTTCTTTGATCTGTTACTGAGGTGGCTGAGGTCTTTTCAAATGGCACATTAACTCACCCTTTGGTTTAAGCAAAATATCCCCCTTATAAATAAAAAAGATTTGCTGCTAGAAGTAAATTCAGTTTGAATACAAGGTGCAACTGTACATAGTAATTACTGCTGCCCAGTTTCCCTCTGTGAAAGCCTTTTGAAAAACATGGCTTTGGGAAGAATTAATATTACATTAAAAATGCATGATATTAAGTGACTCTATTACTCATTATAGTAACTAAAAAGCATCTTTCAGGCAGAACATTTTTATATATAAAATTCTCCCACCTTTATTGGAAGCCAAGAAGGTTTGAGCATTAGTAGCAGCCAAACATCCTTGAAACAGTCAAATTGTACAGCACCGTGTCTGCAAAAAAGGATAACTCCACTGCCTCTGTGGAGGTGGCTGGAAGCCTTTGGCATAGAGAGATGAAATTTATTATGGGATAATGTAATATACACTTGTTCAGCATTTTTAATGTGTTTTAAATTGTCACAAGTCAGGGAGATTTTCAAGAGTGCACGTGCAAAACACTTAGGCCAAGAATGTGACTTATTTAGAGACAATGGGGTTTTTTTAAGTGAGAAAAAAATATGGCGATGTTTCCAAGGGACAACAAACCAACAGCCACTGTAACACCATTCTTCTGCTACTTCTGTTCTGCAGGAACAGTTAGAATCTTAGAATTGTTTGAGTTGGAAGGGACCTTAAAGCCCATCCAGTTCCATCCCACTGATATGGGCAGGGACACCTCCCACTGGATCAGGGGCTCCAAGCCCCATCCAACCGGGCTTTGAACACCTCCAGGGATGAAGCAGTCACCCCTGCTCTGGGTAAACTGGGACAGGGCCTCCCCAGTCTCAAAGCAAAACATTTGTTCCTAAAATCTCATCTCAACCTCCCCTCTCCCATCTGAAAACCATTTCACCTCCTTGCACACTCTGATCAAGAGCCCCTCTCCAGCTTTCCTGGAACCCCTTTCAGCACTGGAAGCTGGTTTAAGGTTTCCCTGAAGCCTTTTCTTCTTCAGGCTGAACAACCCCAACTCTCTCAGCCTGGCCTCATATGGGAGGTGCTCCAAGCCTCATATCATCTCCATGGCCTCCTCTGAACTCAATCCAACAGCTCCATGTCCTTCCTGTGTTGAGGACTCCAGAGCTGAACACAGTGGTCCAAAATAGGAAAGGAAGCAAATAGGGACATTTAAAGATATCTGGGTTTTTCAATGTTTTTTACTGCCATGAGATGAAATCAAGACTCCACAAAGTCCTCTAAGTCCAGAAGAAAGTCCTAGCTCATTAAACAAATTATCATCTCTCTTCTCTAATGGAAGAATAGCATCAATGGCAGTCCTGACAATCTGCAAGCTGTCTAATCTCGAACAGTTAAATTTCTCCATCAGACTTAAAATAGTGTAATTTCAGATATGAGTCCCCTGTGAGGGAAGGATAATAAGGCCTTGAAGTGAGATGAAGTATGCTTGCAGGTCCTCAAATGTTTCTTTCTTTCCACCACCACTTTCTACTACTGGTCACAAGATTGTTAAAGACACAAGGAATGAATAAATTCTGATAAAATCAATTAGTCTTGATTGCAAGTAGGTAAGTAGGCACTGAAAATGGAAATATATGGAAGACATTATCATTTCACATTTTAAAGGAGGTATTTATGAATTATTAAAAAAACCTCCCTGCTATCTGGCAGAAGTGAAAAGGAATTAAAAACTCTTTATAAGACTTCAGTTTGGAGGGATCAGTGCAGTTGCCACCATTACTGGCAGTCAGCTCAGCTGGTATCAATGATACAGCATGGGCACGGGGCTAGGTAGGTACAGGTTCATTTTGAGGTATTAACAATGATTTCCAGTAAACTGAAATTTACATTAAATCAGTATTATGCTTAATCTAAATGTTCTAGAAAAAAAGAATCACTTCCCTCTTATTCTTTTATTAGTATTTCTAATCTGGCAGGTATCTCTGTCCCATTAATTTCATGCACTGCAGTGCTAAAGAGGCAGAGAAGTGTCATCGAGGAGAAGAGAAACACATTAACAGTGTTGTCCTTTCAAGTCAGGCCATATGGAGAAGATTAAATTATTCAGTATGTATCATGTATGAAAACCGATGTTACTTTTAATCATCTTGCTGATGACATTCACTATTGCTTTTGTCAAAATGACCCAGACTGCAGTGGTTCCATCAACATTGCTTTGGTGTTTCAGTTATGGAGGCTCAAGCCAGAGTAACAGAACTTGTGAATGTTACAGCAGAGGGTATTTAAAAGGTAGCATGGGATTTCCCTGCAAAAGGTAACACATGAGATACAGATTCATAAACCACAAACTCATGGAAACATAGAATCATTAAAGTTGCAAAACAGCTTTAAGCTCTTCCAGTCTGACCATCAGCCCAACACCACCGTGCTTACTAAACCATGTCCTTAAGTGCCACTTCTACACGTTTCCTGAAATCCTTCAAGGATGAAGGCTCCACCACTGCCCTGCACAGCCTTTGCCAGAGCTTCACCACTCTTTCAGTAAAGAAACTTTCCCTAATATCCAGTCTAAACCTCCCCTGGCACAACTTGGGGCTATTTCCTCTCATGCTATCACTGCAGTAAAGCAATTTCCTCAGCTTCCAGCTGATTCAGGATAGCACACCATGGAATATCTCCCCTCTTCCCTGTTTACAGCTATCCTAGAACCCTGAGTACACATGACCAACAGCTGTTTTGACTCTGTCACCAGGCTCATCACTTATACAGCACTGTTTTATCTAAGGAATGCTCATTTTATAAGAGAGGAGAGAAGAAAATTAGAGTCTCACTTATAAGCAGCTGAGGATAAAGGTAAGACCGAGGCTCCCTGTGGGAGATGAATTATTAACACAAGTGCTTTCTAGAAATGGAAAACAGCTGTTCTAGTGCAGAAAAAGATTCTTTGAGAAGAGAACTTAAGGTTGAAGTCAAAAGTAATTTTGACTGGTTGAGACACCAAAAACTTTTCTCAAAGCTCAGTGTGTGCTTTCAACCTCGTGCTTATGTGGCAAATTGAAGCTTCCTCCTAAACTCACGTTACTTGAGTATGATCATCACTATAGTTGCAGCTTGAGACAGCTGGGTACAACCCAGCATTATGATCCACAAAAGGCGATGCCATCAGCAACTGACTGGAAAGGAAGTTGGATGGTTTTGGCATGATTTATGTATCTTTCACAGTGAGATTTGAGCATCTATTGGGAAATACCCAGTGTTTTCAGAATCTATGTAAAAGCTTTTAGATATAGACAGCTTTTGAAAATTGAATGAGTCATCATTTTTGGAAAAGCTAAGAACTCCTAACTGTTTTAATTTGCCATGTTTCAAAGAATAACAGGAAAAAAATGTTGGAAAGGACCTCAGGAGGTGTGTACTGCAGTGTCCTACTCAAAGGCAGGAGGGTTCACCTGACAGGTAGATTAGGTTACTTGGGACCTTTATCCAGTCAAGCTTTGAGTATTTCCAAGGATGGAGATTCCAGCACCTCTCTTGGTCCTGTTCCTAGGTCATAACATTCTCACAAGGAAGAATTTCTTCCTCCTGTCCAGCAAGAATTTTCCTGTAAACATTTCCATCACTGCAATGCCCATTAGGTAGCACAAAACTAATCTTAATTCCAGCCAGATGTTTTTGGTGGATTTTTTCTGTTGTTTGGGTTTTTTTTTCTTTGAGGGGTGGGGGGTGTTTGGTGGGGGAGGGTGGGCTATTGGCTTTTTTTTCCAATCATTTTTAACTCCAATATTTGCTGTTTTCCAAGAACCCAAATTACCAACATTAAAGGATGCTGGCCCCATATCATAGATGATAATCCAAACAATACAAATGGTAATTCATATAATGACTTACAGCTCCAGGACTCCATAGTTCAGTTCATACTTTATCAAAAAACACCTGGGTCCTCTTTGAGCAGCTTGAGCGAAGGAAAGGATTTTCCTAAGACAAATCACAGAATCATGGAATAGTTTGGGTTGGAAGGGACCTTAAAGTCCATCCAGTTTCAGCTGCTGACATGGGCAGGGACACCTCCCACTGGATCACGTTTCTCAAAGCCCCATCCAACCTGACCTAAAGGGACTCCCCAGATCAAGAGTTTCTTCAATGTGGTTTTGTATTCTACAGCTACATTCTGACCGTTACTGAACTGGCATCTCTCCATGTTCTGCATTAGCTCAGGTTAATTTTTCTGGTAGTTTTTCAAATAAGGTGAAATGCATTAAAGAGATTGAATGCCTTGTAGAGGAGCGTGACATTGTAAAAGAAGACAGGAGCTTGCTAATTTGAATCCCTAGGCAAATGAGTAATAAATTTAGAACCAAGATGAAAGTGCAAATGCCAGTCCTAAACCAAAAATGCAGAATCCTTTGAAGGTGTTCCAGCTGGTAGCTCAGATTAGACAAGTCATTTACTAGGGTGATTTTACCACACCAGCCCCAAAAAAGTGAGACAAAGCAGCAGCTGTATTTTCTCTGACTGGAGAGAAGAATTCACTTTCATTTTCCATCAGATTTCCTTCCTAACAATACTAATATTGAAAACAAATACCTTTAGAGTTCAATTATCTTCACAGTACTCATGATCCCCCCCACAAAAAAAAACCCACAACCACAACAAAATGGACAAACAAAAACAGCCCCAAAACCAAAAAATCCAAAAGAACAACAACAAAAGCCAAACAAGTAAACGTTCACTCAAAGGACTATATAGTGACAATAGAATTGATCCAGGCCATTCATGTAGGAATCTACAAAGAAGCAAACTTAGTCAACAGAAGGAAATTTGTTTACGATATCACATTTTAATAATTCCTGAACAGTTAGAAATTTATTCATGATGTAAATCAATTGGAGATAAACAGCTAGCTGATGTAGAAAAAAGGATTATTTAAATAATTTTGCCTAGATCTTTTTTTTTTCATTTTTAAGGGGCTGGGACTGTGAGGGGTACAGAAAGACAATGCAAGCAAATGGGGTTCTGGCTAGAAATCTGAAAACCTTAAAAACCTGAGATGCCTCAACCTGTGTTGTTGCAGGGTTCATTTGGTTTACTATATAAAATATTAAGTCAGTCAGATTTCAGCATATTTCACATTCTTGAGCTTTTTGCAAGATCTTTTCACAAGATTTGGTCACTGAACATTGAACTCGATTACCCCAAGTAGTGCTTTTACTGGCATTTATCAGTACTCATGTAACTGTCCTTTTTCTACTAAACAAAACTCAAGTTCTATAATGCTTTTAGGCCTAACCAGATGGTTTCATTTCTTGGTATCTTAAGTGAAAATGAAAAACCAAAGAAAAGGTCTCCCTGAGTAAACAGGTAATATGAGAGTGGGGCTTTTTTTATCTTTTATGTTCAAAAAAAGATTTCCCAAAGCACATATCAACAAAAACTTACTCCCAAAGTATATGGAGTACAATGTTTCAGATAGAAATTCCTCAGCACCCCAGATCCTGCGGGTACTCTCACAGAGTACCCAGCACTGAAAGCATTTGTTACATTAATCCATTAGTCCTCAGTCACTACTGCACTCATTGTGACCAAGCAATAAATACCCAGGATCATTGTTCTTGACAGACTGGCACACTTGGTCCATATTTTAGGCACAAATGTGAAAACCAACAGTTTTGCTAAATCCTGTAACTTAAGATAGTCTGATTTAGTTCTTATTATCTGAATTATGACAAAACAAAGGCTTAAACTTCTGAAGTCTGAACAACCCCACCCCACTTCCCCCCTCAAATCTCTGCAGTCTTTAAGTATTTACCCACTTTAGCAATGTCTGTCTCATGCTTGTAGCCCAGTACCACAATCTCCCCCAGGAACTGTCCAAGAGTATTCTATCCACCAGGAAACCTACCAGAGGACATACTCTGTGTCCCAGAAGTCACACTTCTTCTCCATCATCACCACACAGCTCTGTAAGGGAGAGTACACCCAGCACACTCCTCCATCAAAGACAATACAGAATCACAGACTGGTTGCATTTCAGTTCATGCCCATTGCTTCTTTTCCTCTCACTGAAAAAAGCCTGGCTCTCTTCTTTACACCCTCCCTTCAGATATATAAATACATCTCTGGGCTAAGCAGTTCCCAGGTCTCTCAGCTTTTCCTTATATGAGAGATGCTCCAGTCTCTTACTTATTTTAGTGGACATCTTATTGGACTCTGTCCAGTAGCTCCATCTCTCTCTTCTGCTGGGATTTGTGGAGCCTCACAAAGTTACAATACTGAAATCAGGCTTATATTGAAATGTCTTTATGTCATAATTCTACAGGCCTGATCACAACCATGTGGATTTAAGACCATGCAATGAAAACTGTTTTAATCATAAGGATATTAAGCCAAATTCCAAAGAACTGTTGGCTAGAAAGCAGAGCCTAATAGCTACCTAAAATACATTCCAAAGACACATTGGAAACAGCTATGTAAGACAAAGAGCCCATTCATCTGTAAAACTATGTTACTCAGTTTCTGCATCCTTCAAAAGAATTGGGAAAGGATAAGGAACAGCACAGGACTTTTTTGACCCAACAGCCTCAGGTTTCATGAATGAACATCATAAATATTGATTTTGCAGTCTGATCGTGCAAAGTTGTTTGATTTTGAGAGGGCAGCTTTTGCAGAACACAAAAGAAATTAAAAGCCATCCAATAAGGTGTCAAGGAGGAAATACCCATCAGATTGGGATGAGCCCAGGGGGTGATGGAAGAAATAATAGATCAAAATATAAGTCATTCCTTTGGAGAAGAAAGGATTTAAAGAACAAAATTATGTTTGTATTCCTTAGAGAGACTGCTCAAAGACTAAAGAGAACAAACCTTTTATTTATTTCTTCACGTATCTTCTTTCTCAGATATTTAATTTCCACTTGCCATTTGTGTCAAATTTGCTGTTATTCTCCAAATGCCTCTGATAGCATAAAACCTTTGAGTTGTCACTCTGCCCTTTTCTTTGCTTCACAAGACTCACCTTGATGCCCATGTGACTGCTTGCCTCCCTTTTCAGCTATCCTTTGATTAACTGTGGCTCTAAACAGTCCTCAACCAGCCACACTCAGCAGAATTCCTTTCCTTACATTGAAAAAAGACTAACTAATCCCCAAAATACACAGCACGAGTAGTTATATTGGGCTACGCTAAAAGCCCAGCAGCCTCTCTCCAACAGGATATGGAGGAGGCAGAGCCTAATGGTATAAAACCCACACTATGCATGGATCAATCATCCATGAGACACCACTCCATCTCACAGTGGTAAATCTACATTTTCATTATCTTAGAATCATGGAATGGTTTGTGTTGGAAGAGACTTTAAGGATCATCCAGTTCCAAGCCCCCTGCCATAGGCATGGACACCTCCCACTGGATCAGGTTGCTCAAAGTCTCATCTTGAATGTGATGTTGACAAATTACCCTGAGGGATCGTAAATTACCATCGTCAAGGCAGAATAAAACACAGGATCCTTCAACACCCTCTGATCCCCACTACCTGATTTCCATCATGGATTTCTAAAAGAATTGACAAATAAAAGCATAGGATTGAGGACAGTTTGTTTTAGTCTGAGGTTTTTTGGTGATTTTTTAAGATAAACCTGTAAATTCTGGAGGAGAACAATCAGACTGGAGAAAAGCAACTGCAATGTCAAAAGTTGAGAAAGGTAAAACCCAGCCTACGCGACCACAAACCCACTACTCTGCCTGTTTGGAGGAAGGAGTAAGTGATAAATGAAGGTACACTGAAAAGGAAGGAAAATACTCATGGATTTATTGAACACAATTTTTTGCTAGACTGGTCTTCGATTCCCCTGAATGAAAACACAAACTGAAATTCATCTCATCTGTTCTGATGTCAGTAAAGTGTTCAACACAGTGAGAAGTTTAACAACACACAATAAGTTGGGCTATTTGAATAACAATTGAGGAAGACAATGACATGTTACCATTCCCTACAGGAACAACTCAACACCTGTCACAAAAATGGACCTCAGAGCCCCATCCAACCCGACCTTGAATATTTCCAGGGATGGAAACATTCAAGTTGACTTAGATCAAGTAGTTTCAGTCATTTTAAAGCTGTACATCAAGGCTCAGCCCTATGCCTAAACTACATCTAAACTCTTATGTTTAAGATGAACAAGATGTGGTGCTTCCAGCACAAGTGGCTGTGACTTTAATACCTAAGGTTCAAACATCAAGCATTTAGATGGATAAAGTTAGAAGAACCAGCATCTTGGTAACCAGACTTCCCCCATCCACCTCTACCCCTCCTTATATGACTGATCAGTTAACAGATTACAACCATGGAGAAAGTAACTGCCATCCAAGGATGTATCAGGTGATGTATTCCCTATTCCCTGGAGAGGGAAGCATTCTTGCAACTGTGTAGGAGGCCCTTTGTCTGAAATATTATTCAGACATAAAATAAATTCTAGTCACATATTTGCAATAAATATATATCCACCTAGGAAGAACACATGCAGACAACAGATTTCAGCATGATCAGACAAGTGCAGAGGTGACCTTAGAAAACAAGACTGGAAGAGGTTTATTTATTTAGATCAGTCAAACAACGCCTAAGAAAAAATGTGGTTACTCTCTAAACTATGAGGAAAGCAAATCCCAAAGAGGGAAATAACTACTTCTACTAAAGGACATTGCTGGCACAGGAACAAATGTCTATGAATTCACAGCAAATAACTGTTGACAGGATGTCAAAAAAGGGTTTTGAAGCCTTAGATGAATAACTTTCCAAAAGGAGTAAAGGGAAAAATCTAGTCAATTTTGAAATTAAAATTAGTATTTTTACAATCAAAATTTAAAACTCTGAATTTGAAGATTTAAAACTAAAGATGAAGGACATGACTGGACTTGATCCAAATTGTATGCCTTGTTCTGTCTTTTCATACAAGAATTACTACTCACGTCTAACTCTTTTTTTCTCAGCCCAGCTCAGCATCTCACCCTTCCCTGTCTATGACTGCCTTTGCCTTATGCATCTCCAAATACATTCACATTACCCTTCACATCCCCTCAAGCCCTTATCTCAAGCTGCTCCTCTTGTCACTCTCCTTTCCACTACATCTATAAATAACACTCCAAGACAGACATCAGACAAGCAAAGTTCCAGCCCTGGCATTTGTAGTCTTTCCTGAACACAGGGTACTTCTATTGAACATCAAAGCTGCATTCTTTTTCACAAAAGATAACTGGAATAGTCAGAAAGGGGGAAAGCTATAGCAGTTTCCCTTGCTGAATTTTCTTTGATCATCACTCTTTCTAGGATTTTTCTTGGCCTGACCCCAAGAGTAATTTCTGTAGCCAAGAAAACTGCCTACATAACTGAAGTGCTTACAGGAAAGCTCAAGAGGGGCTCTTGATCAGGTGTTGAAGGGATAGGACAAGGGGGTATGGTTTTCATCTGGAAGAGGGGAGATTGAGATGAGATGAGATCTTATGAAAAATTTCTTTCCTGTGAGGGTTGCCCAGAGCAGTGGTGGCTGCCCCATCCTGGGAGCTGTTCAAGGCCAGGTTGGATGGGGCTTGGAGCCCCTGATCCAGTGGGAGGTGTCCCTGCCCATGGTAGGGTGTTGGAACTGGATGAGCTTTAAGGTCTCTTCCAACTCAAATCATTCCACAATACTCTGACTCCATGAATTATTACAATTTGGTCATGCGACTACTGGTTCTGGGCAAGTTGCTATCAGCACAGACAGAAAAAGAATTGGAAAGGTGTTTCCCGCATTGGCTAAATCATGCAGAGTGCTGCCATCAGAGCGAGACACAGGGAGGGCTTACTCCTAGGCTGGTCTCTACTTGTGTAAGCTCTGACATGTAGCCTGCAGCAATCCAGTCTAGACTGCACACACTGCCTCAATCCAAGTGCATCCATTTTTCTCACTGCAGATGTTTGCCACATTGCACAAAAGGATTTCACTCGCATCACAGTTCAGCAAGAAATAGTTTCCTTTGCTAGGTTTGGGTCTATTTTTGGATGTAACCTAAATATTGAATGTCAAATCACTGAGAGGTCACTACACTCTCAATGTAGGAATATCTTACAGGCCATTTGTGCAACACAATGGACAACACGAGCAAAGAAAAGAAATGGACTAATATCCATGGCCATGTCACAATCCCAGAAATACTCAGTCCTACCAGTGCCTTTGTCTTCACTACAACACAGCAGCGCAGCTGTGTAGCACACTTTTCACTTCACTGTCACCTACCATGGCAGAAAGACAGCAAAATACTGAAAGAGACACAATTCTGGTTCACTGTGCTGCTACTATGGCCATACGTGGTTCTATTTTTAGCTCTAACCTAAATAGAAGACGTAAAAGCACAGAGGGGTCTCATCCATCTGCATGTGTAAATTCAGATGACCACAAATAAAAAAAGTTAGTTATAGAATACATTTATTTTCTGGAATTTCAATTAAATTTTGATGTATAAAGACATTTTGTCTGTCTTCCACACACAAAAAACTGCAATCCTCTCCTCAATTAAAAACATTTAAAAATCAGGGATATTTATGTTCTGCTAAAGTTGCAGTTCGGGACTCATTTCCAGTGCCCTGTATTATAAGCACAGAGTTCCTTCCAGAACCTTTTAAATATCTGATATTTTCTTTCTGTTACATTTAAATTCTTAAGGACCAATACCACAGTCTAGTTTCAGAAGTTCAAAAGGGCCACACACATTTGTATTTAACTCCAAATAAGTCAATCTGAAAGCAGTGTAAGGCAAAATGCAGTCAATACCCAAGCTATATCTTTTTTTTTCTTGAAAATTCTCATGGTAAACACTGAAAAAATATAATCCTCTCATTTTTACAGTAAACAGTAATTAGTAAAAATATTCCCTGTAAATTCCTCACTGTAGTCTTTCTGCATAGAAACCATATCTAAGCCTGCAGGGATTTAGACTAAGTACTGGTTTTCAAGAACAAGTTATACTTCTCTTTCCCACCTCAGATGACTGGCAACTACTTTCAATGATCTCTTTAACATAATTAGACATATTTTAAATCTCGGTAAATCTAAAGCATGCACAGAAATGAAAGCACAGAAACTGTAGCTTCTGCCCAGACCTGATTATTTGAACACAAATGTCATTTTAATGAACTCCAAATTTTGCAAGAAACATGTACATTGTATATATACATACATGTGCGTGTACGTGTATCATGGAATGGTTTGGGTCTGAAGGGACCTCAAAGTCCATCCAGTTCCNACCCCCTTCATCCTAACCCTGCCTTCTCAAATCAAAAGCTCCTCCCCGGCGTTCCTGGAGACCCTTTCAGTACTGGAAGCTGCTCTAAGGTCTCCCCAGAGTCTTTTCTTCTCCATCTGAACAAGCCCAACTCCCTCAGTCTGTCCTCATATGTGAGGTGCTCCTATACAAGGTCATCCCATATAGATATACGCATATATGTGTATATACATGTAGTTGATTCTCCAGTATAGCAGCCTCTGGAAACATTAGCACCAACTTAACAATAACTGGCATAATTTCATTTCTAAGAGTAGATCTGTTTTCACAGTTTCTGCCCCCGCTTCCCTATTCAGTTCAATTAATGAACAGCCTTTGGACATTCCATGTAGGTCACATCCATGGTTACCCATCTCTGCGTGTGAGGAGCTAAGAAAATCAAATCGCCAAAAGTGACATCTGGGATTTATTTTGGTCACTACGAAAAGCTCCTAAGAAGTTGTCTAATATTTCAAGTTTAAAAATTCACCTGAACAACTGAAATAGCTGAAGTGGAATGGGACACATCCTGGTTGTTCACATTACAGAAATCAGGTATTCTTTGTATTTTTACTATAATACAGTTCGTTAATGTGCTTGTGACCCAAGTTTCAAGTTGTTGCTCAATAAGAACATGGGAATTATTTGAGCCAGGATGTTGGTTGTTTTTATATCATCTTTGTTATAGAAGTTTTGAAATTCTGAGCCACTCTGCAGGCCAAAGATAAACTCCAAGACACTATCACGGCTCTTGCAGACACCTGCTGAGTTAAAATCCTTTTTGGCACTCTCTTAGCTCCCCATTACAAAGGTTCTAACCCAGCCTTTTTTCCAGATCCTCAAAATAATCAATGTTATTCCCAAAGTACACTTATGTATTTGGTATAAATTCTTCCTTATATACTGTCAACTGCTCTTTTCCCAGACTCTACAGAAAGACACTGATGCTTCTGCCTTTTCCAGTTTATTCTACCTCTCCTTTTCATAGCAAGATACTCCTGACAAGTGCAACCCTCTGCCACTACAGAGAAGAGAACTCAAAACTGGTTATGACTTTGATAAAATACCAGGTAAACCACTATAAGCAAATCAAATAAATAGATCGATAAATAAACAAACAAACAAATAAATAAAAGCTCTTTCATTTTCAGCAAGTTTTATGTAGAAAAGGTGTTCTGAAAAGTGAGGGGGGAGAACTCCACAACCCACAAAACTATTTCACCTTACCAACAGGTAAATAAGAGAAGGCACAATAAACTAATTGCATATTTTAGAGCAAATCAGGAATATTTTCTAGAACAAGGGAAAAACTACTAAAAATCGCTACTTGGAAATTCAAGGGTTATAAAAGGAAGAGCTTTTTCAGATCCTGTAGAGCTGAAAATGCATTTAATTATCCAAAGAAATCTAAAGCTACCCTTACATCATAGAATGGTTTGGGTTGGAAGAGACATCAAAGATCATCTGTTTCAACTCCCCTGCCATGGGCAGGGACATCTTCCACCAGATCAAGCTGGTTGTAGCCTCATCCAACTTGGTCTTGGTTCCAACAGGGGCTGGCCAATTCCATGCATTTCAAGGCATAACACTGATTTCAGAAATGAAAGCAAACATCATGGTTATAGTCTCAGGGCAACCTCTAATAACTGTAAATTAGGTTTAAAAACAACTGCAGAAAGGGCAGTCTGTCCAGCACAGGTTCTTACATTTGCCTTAGAAACATCTGGAACAGGTCTCCCTACAGCAATGGACAGAGCCAACAGTGGTGACTTACTGTTATGTACACTAAGCATTAGACAGTCTGCAGGCAAAATATGTCAAACCTTCACAAAAATATAAAGACAACTCACAGCACCTATTAAAAACATAAACCCTGTTATTTTTTGTATAAGAAAACTGAATCTCAGACAACAGATGCAGCAACACCTGGCAGATCAGACCTGGAGGCATATCCTACCTTGTAGTCCTACACCGTAGATAGATAAAGATATTTTTCTCCTGTGAAGCCCCGTGTCACAATAGTGAGAAGAAATGAGCTTGGTCAGAGGCTCAGAAGAGCCTGAGATTTTAAATTTACAAAACCTATGGATTGCTTGGAAGGCAAAATGAGCACTACAAAGTACATTTCCTGAAGAGGTGCTGGGTATTGCATTCATGCTACTCCCCCACAGGTTTACCTAGAGCATTGTAAACCAGCATCTTGGCTCAGCAAACTACTCACTCCACAATGAAAAAGTCTCAGGAATTGGAGGGAGATGATAGATAGATAGATAGATAGATAGATAGATAGATAGATAGATAGATAGATAGATAGATAGATAGATAGATAAATGCAGGCTCCATAGAGTCTAGATCAGAACCACCTATGCATTAGAATCTTGGCTGGACTGCTATAATGACTTTATTTAGCTATCCAAAGACAACAATTTGGCTTGCAAGGTATTCAGTTTGCACTTACATTGTCTTTAGCTTCAGTTATGTCTGAAGGTCCTAAATGCCTGGGGGGGGAAAAAAATCTTTTTTTGCCATCCTACGATCATGTTTCACCCAAAGAGATCTTGGCTCTAGGAAAGACAGGAAAGGAACTGAAGTTTCCTCCAGGCATCATAAAATGATGCCTGCTCTCCTGCAAGTCCCTTCAGTACCTTCTTCCACACTGACAGCAACCCAGTATAGATATGAGGCCACATGCCTGGGAGAATTAAAATGCAAGAAGTACTTACCATGAGAACAGCACTTAACCGATCGCTTTGGACCTGCTGCACTTGGATGCAGGGTCCTGGTACTTGTAGCCTTGAGCCACTGGAAACGTTCCCAGCATCACCATTTGGCATGCTGCTGTTACTTGGCCCAAGACCTACAGATGCCCTGTACAAGTAAGTATGGGTCAGTTTACCCACACCAGTGACCTCCAGCATATCCGGTGGGAGATGGGAGCTGGGAAGCATGTGCACACTATAGCAATACTTCTCATACTCATCAGCTGGGCAGCAGCAAGTCTGGCAGTGGCACAGCCGCACAATGACAAGAAAGAGGAGGAATGCCACAAAGATGCAGGAGACGCAGGCAAGGGAAACAATCAAGTAGATGTTTGTAGTATTGAGAAGTGGTGCTGGCTCCCCACTGTCATCAAAGTCTGGCAGTACCTGGGGCAGGGTGTCAGCCAGCAGGATGCCCACCGTCACTGTAGATGAAAGCGGTGGATCCCCATGGTCCCGCACCACCACAACCACCTTGTGCTTGAGGAAGTCAGTGGTGCGCAAGGAGCGCGTGGTGCGCAGTTCACCAGTGTGCGGTTCCAAGCGGAACAGGTTGGAGTCAGAGGACTGGGCGAGGTGATAGGAGAGCCAAGCGTTCTCCGCATAGTCCTCATCATCTGCCACCACTTTGGTCACCAAGTAGCCCTCATCAGCCAGGCGGGGCACAACCTCCACAGCTATTGAGCCATTCTGGCTGACGGGGTACAGGATGGCTGGGGCATTGTCATTCTGGTCTGAGATGTAAACATTCACAGCTATGGTAGCGCTCAAGGCTGGTGACCCATTATCCTTGGCTTCCATTTGGAAAGAAAAGTTTCTAAGCTGCTCAAAGTCAAAGGCACGTGTTGCATAGATGCTTCCATTGGCCAAGTTCACAGACAAAAAGCTGGTCAGGGCACCGCCTGCAACTGTGGAATTCCTGAGCATATAAGAGACCCGTCCGTTCTCCCCCACATCGAGGTCAGATGCTGAGACTTGAAAGAGAAAAGCACCAAGTGGATTGTTCTCCTCCACAAAGATATCAAATGTGTCAGCATTGAAGACAGGGGGGTTATCATTCACATCAGAAATCTGCACCCAAAGGGTCTTCTGAGTGGTGATAGGTGGAGAACCCAAATCTGTGGCAGTAATGGTGATGTTGTACTCACTGATCAGCTCTCGGTCCAGAAGTCCACTGGTGACCAGGCTGTAGTAGTTTTTAAGGGAAGGCTTTAACTGGAAGGGAAGATTATCAGGGATCTGGCAGTTCACTTTCCCATTCTCCCCAGGGTCTTTATCCATAATACTCAGCAGAGCTATCACTGTGCCAGGAACAGCATCCTCAGGAATGGGACTGGAAAGGGACGTAATTGTTATCTCTGGACCATGATTGTTCACATCGGTGATTTCCACCAGCAACTTAGCTGTGCTGGACATACCAAATGCCCCGTTATCCCTTGCTTCAACAAGCATCTCAAGGAGAGGTCTCTGAACAGCTAAAACGCCATTGACTGTCACCTCCCCAGTGTATGGGTGAATTAAGAACATTCCCTGTAGATCAACGGAAGTAGTATTGCTAAATGAATACCTGATCTCTCCATTTGGACCTTCATCCAAGTCCGTGGCATGCACTTGCACTACCAAAGTGCCACTGGGGGAGTTCTCCAAGACACTCGCCCTGTAGACTGAGTGCTCAAATTCTGGTGCATTGTCATTGGTATCCAGCACAGTCACAATGACTGGGACATCACCGGACTTTGGAGGATTCCCACCATCTTTGGCTGTAAGGACAAGTTTGTGAGTGGCTTGCTGCTCTCTGTCTAAGGCTTTCTTCAGCACCAATTCAGGATATTTACTCCCGTCCCCGCGGGTCTGCATTTCCAAATGGAAATGTTCATCAGAGCTCAGAGTATAATTCTGGACACTGTTGGTACCTTCATCAAGATCCTGGGCACTGGGGAGTGTAAACCGTGCCCCGGGTGACAGGAACTCAGGCGCGTTTATATGATATTCACTTAAAGGAAAGATGGGGGAGTTGTCATTTATGTCCAAGACTTTAAATTCCAACCTATAAAGCTCTAAAGGGTTTTCTAGCACGAGTTCATAATTCAGAAGACAGGCAGACTTTAACTCACAAAGCTGCTCTCTGTCTATGGGCTCGTTAACAGTTAAAGCCCCTGTGCTTCCATTTATGTTAAAATATTGCTTACTTGAACCGGTGATCATGCGAAATTTCCGAGTTGAAAGTGTAGCTGCATCTATTCCCAAATCTTTCGCTATGTTCCCAACAGACGCTCCGCTCTCCGTCTCCTCGGCGATGGAATACACGACTTGCCCGTCCGCGGTGCAGCAAATAAGGCAGAAGACCATTAAATAGACCCGCATTCTTCCTCCCCTGGCTCAGCTCCCCGCAAACCGGCTCAGCAGGACCATAATCCAGAATTTCAGCAAACCCCGCGAAGTTCCCACCGCGAGGCGAACGGGCACCGGGAGGCACCGGGGGACATCGGGGACAGGGAGAACAAGGCAAGGAGCGGGGCTGCAAGCGTCCCGGCCCCGCAGCGGCTCCCCCCGCACCGCCGGCTGCCGCGCGGGGAGAGGCGGCAGCTCCGCTCCCGCTGCCGCTCGCTGCCTCCGGGACCCCGCGGGGCTCTCGACAACGAGCGGCGGCGGCCGCGGCGCCACCCAGAGGCCGCGGCGGTATCGGCACCGCCGGGGTGGCGGCTGCGCTCCCCCCGCCGCCCCGGCTGCTTCTCCTCCCCTCCCGGCGCAGATCCGGGGGGGTCCGGGCGTGGATGCGCTTCCCTGAAGGAGAGATACAGAGCAGCCCCCCCCACACCCCGCTGCCTCCCTCCCCCTCCGGTCCCAGCAGGAGGATGCGCCGCCGCCGCTGTCAGAGCAGCGCGGGGGGAGAGAAACGAGGATGAGAAGTGACAGGCAGCGGGCAAACGCGGGGCAGAGCAGCCCAGGCAGCTCCGGCTGAGAACGGCGGCTCCCACGGGGGGATTAAGAGCGCAGTTAGAGGAGGCAATTGATTGTACCCCTGCTAGAACTAAGGGAGGTGGAGGCGGGGGAGAAAAGGGGGGAAAAAGAAGCGAGAGAAAAGAAGCACGAAACAAAGGAGGAGAAAAAAAAGGAGGAGAGGAGAGGAGAGGAGAGGAGAGGAGAGGAGAGGAGAGGAGAGGAGAGGAGAGAAGAGGAGAGAAGAGAAGAGAAGAGAAGAGAAGAGAAGAGAAGAGAAGAGAAGAGAAGAGAAG
>WAAB01025176.1:13836-27665 GCA_013389865.1 Piaya cayana
CCCCCGCGCTGAGGACTCGCGGCGCTCATCGCACGAGTGGCGGCGGGGGGAGCCCCCCGCGGGGCCGCCTCTGCCCCTCGCCCGCCGCGCCGTTCATGGAAACATGGCGATGGCGGCTCCGACCGGCAGCGCGGGCGCCCCGGCTCCCCGCGGCCAACTCGCCCTCCTGCCGCCGCCGCCGCTGCTGCTGCTGCTGCTCCTCGCCGGCCCCGCCGCCCACGGCTACAGCTTCCCCCAGCAGCACACGTAAGTGCCCGCGCCCCTCCGCTCCCGCCGGCCGCCGTGGCGCAGCGCGGGGGCCGCCCCGGGGCCTGCGAGGGGGGAGCGGCGGCCGAGGGATGCTGCTGCCCGAGGGATGCTGCTGCCCGGGGGATGCTGCTGCCCGGGGACAGAGGGATGCTGGTGCCCGCGGTGCCCGAGCGGGGCAGGTGCCCCGGGGATGATGGTACCCGAGCGGGGCCGGTACCCGAGTGATGCTGGTGCCCGCGGTACCCAGAGTGGTGCCGGTACCCAAGTGATGCCGGTACCCAGAGTGATGCCGGTACCCAGAGTGATGCCGGTACCCAAGTGACGCCGGTACCCAGAGTGATGCCGGTATCCGAGCGGGGCCGGTACCCAGAGTGATGCCGGTATCCGAGCGGGGCCGGTACCCAGAGTGATGCCGGTGCCCGCGGTACCCAGAGTGATGCCGGTACCCAAGTGATGCCAGTGCCCGCGGTACCCAGACTGATGCCGGTACCCAAGTGATGCCGGTACCCAGAGTGATGCTGGTATCCGAGCGGTGCCGGTACCCGAGTGATGCCGGTACCCTAGCGGTTTTGTTACCCAAGTGATGCTGGTACCCGAGTGGTGCTGGTACCCAAGTGATGCTGGTGCCTGCGGTACCCAGAGTGATGCTGATAGCCAGAGTGATACTGGTACCCACAGTGATGCTGGTACCCACAGTGATGCCGGTACCCACAGCAATGCCGGTACCCAAGCGATGCCGGCACCCGCCGTTGGAAGGATGCCGGTACCCTCCGGCTGGTGATGCTGGGACCCCGTTCTGCCCCGTTACCCTCCCGAGGTGCGATCGGGCGCTCGGGGTGCCAGGAAGGACCTAAAGTTGCTGGAAAGCACAAAGTTCCCCAGCAGATGCCGGTGTGCAGGGCGGCTGCTGAGGAGTTAATGTGGCGAGAGCAGAAGGAGGTGAAAAAGGACTTTTTCTCTACCTCCTCTCCCCGCTTTAAGCTCTTCTTCTCATGCCCACCGCCCGCCGGTCCCTCCGGAGTTGGCACCCGGGGCGAGAGCGGATGGGGAGCGCCACAGGCGACCCGAGCCGGCGGGCTCCTCTCCCTCTGGAGCGCCAGGAATGGGCTGCAGTCTATGGGAAGAGCAAGTCGGAAACCAGCTCGTTTGGGTGAGGGGGTGGGGGACTTGAGAGTCGCTGCAGGAAGGATATAAATAGGGGTTTTATTTTTTGGAAGTTCATGTTTGGAAATATTTGCGAACACATTGATTTCTCTCGCGTACCGCGATAACCCCCGAAGCCCTGTCCCCCTCCGCTCAGCCACGCGAACCCTCCCCGAGATGTATTTTAGGAGGCTGTCATCTCCGTTATGAAATGCTGAGGTCTTGTTGACACAAAACTGGAAGGAAAAAAAAAAAAAAAAAACAAGCCAGACGACTCAAAGTAGAGGCTGACACTGTGTCCTTCCAGCTTGCGTTTCGGAAGGTGGGGAAACATTTCAATGACACGGAGTTAATAATAGCAGCGTCGCCCTCAACTTTGTGCTGCCCCAGTGGACGTGTGCTGCTTTGTGTCACAATTTCCCTGTCGTGTTGGATTTGCTTAAGAACAGAAATGTGTTATAGCTCTATATGGCATAGGAAGTATTTTTGAGAGCCTTTTAGATTTAACATCTTTGATCCCCGAGTGCGTTTTTCCAGGCGTGTTGTCAGGCCTTCTGCAAAGAAGGCTTCTCGGCAGAAGGAGCCGCGTTGTTTGTTTGGGAGAGCTGTAGCTCACCGGGTTAAAATCCAAAGGCTTGGTTGGTTGTTCTCCCCGTTTATTCAGAAATACCCCCTGCTCAGACATTCTTTCTGAATCCTTTTGTGCTTTGGGTCCGTCTGGCTAAATACCCTTGACCTTTGGGAGCCGATGGGTTCTCTCACTCCTCGCTGTCACGCGAATACAGAAATTCTTCAGGATCAACCCCTGCGAAATGTCTACCTACAGGGGGAGGAGAGGAAAGGGAACGTGCTGGTTCTCTCCCAAGGAACACAGCCTTATGGCCTGATCCAGCGCTGCTCTCGCATGAATAAGCTTTACTTCCGTGAGAATCGCTATAGAAGTAAAGGGGATTATGGATGTGGCGAAGCGCAGATAAAGTTTGTGGGGTATTTCTGATATTTCAGCAGCTTTTTTTTCAGGGCTTGTAAGTTGTTGCTTTCTCCTCTTAAATTTGGAATGCAGAATCGTATTATGGAATAAATCTCTTCTGACTTGTCAGCTGCTTCCCAGAACTGCGTTTGCTTTCCGACTGCAGAAAGTTTGATAGGAAGGATCCTATAGCAGAAGAGACATACTTAGGAGAGGCGTATAATTTGTAAATAATGCGTTGGCCTTCCCTCACCCAGCCTGATTATTGTCTATATTGTTCTAATAAACTGTGCCAGCCTTTTAGCCGAAGCATTTTGTTGCAGATAATTTGTTGGTGTTTACTAGGATAGATTTCCTTAGCCCTGTGCTGCCTTAGCAGAGTGGGCCTGATCCTGTGCTGAGAGAGGCAAGATGATTAAAAAAAAAAAAGAATCCAGTGGGAAATGATTTCTTGCAAATATTTAGGAATGGTCCAGGCTATTAATTCTGCGTGTGCCTCTGGTGGGAAGTGATGATGTCTGGCTGCACCCAGGGAAAAGACAAAGGAAGAACACAAAGACCTCAGCCTGACCTGGCATCTTCTTGCTCTTTGCTTTCCCCTCATGACCTGGTTTGTGAAGCCAGAGAAGAGAGGAGTCGCGAATGGGTGTTTGATGAAGATGCACGGTTGCTGGGCAGTAGGTTAAGGCTGTGACACAGGGCTCAAACGCCTCTCCAGCTCTGCCCTGGGGCTACTGGGCTTGTTCCTCGGGAAGGGGATGTCTAAGGGGAGTAAAAGAGTGCAAGGTAGCCAGCCCCAAGGCTTGTGCAACACTTCTTAACAGACTGTTCCCTCTGAGTAGCTCCCTGCCCGCATCCTTCTTGTTTTTCAAGATACCAGATATAACTTCAATCTTTTTCGAAGGTTTGTCGGTCAGAAGCTGAGTTGAGCTGATGAGATGAGCTGTTATATTCTCCCTGTTCTGAGCCAGATTTTTCTTGCTTTGGACAAGGCACCCTTGTAACACCAGTGAGGGATTTAGAGCGTTGATTAGCAACCTTGTTTGTCTTTGGAGGTTTTTCTCTGTAAGTCACTGAAATCACCTTCCACTAGTCTCAAAAGTGAGGATGCTTTTTTAGGCAGCCCCAGAGCCTTCGTTCTAACAGGCAGCTGACCGAGTGATCGTGATATTTTGACTAAGGGGTGTGTGTGTGTATAAGAAAATAAAGAACAACTCTAATTTATTTTATTCATTTTGGGTTACAGTTGCATTAATTATCATCAGCGGTTCTGAGTGCTGATTCTTGGTTCCGTCCCTGCTAAGTCGCTGGTGTTCCACATTATCTCTCTCCTCCCGGGGTGGCATGGTTTTAATCATCTTACGCTGAGCTAAGGAAGGCTCAGCTCAGCCAGTTGTCCAAAGGGGAATTTCTCATTGAGATTTAAAAAAGTGAAATCCGAGATTGGAACGAGCCCGTTGGGGCGGGCGCGGTAGGTGATGTCCAGTGACTGACAAGGCACCTTTTAGGAACGGTCACATACAAGACCCTGCGTCTGGGTGGTCAACGGGATTAATGACCGTGAAAAGAAAGGCTGTTTGTTGCTGTTAATTTTTCTTTTCAATGATATGCAGAGAGATTCCTGTGGCAGCACAGCAAAAACCTCTGCTTGAATTTCGGAGGGATTTGGTGTTAGATGATTGAAAGCCTGGTCAATCCGGGGAGCCCTGCACCTGCATGGCTGTCGCTTCCCGTTAGTGGGGACGCAAGTGCTGGAGAACGTGGCTGCCAGCCCTGCCTCCCCGGTGGCGAACAGACCCCCTCCCCACACTTTGCAGGAAGGTTTGTTTTTTTTTTTTGTCACTTGAACTTGAAAGAAAATTGCCATCTGCTAGAGGGTGGTGAGCCATTTGCTTCTTGCGAGGAAGCAGGTGTGTGTGCAGGATCGCTGCGTGCCCGCCGGTGAGCTTGGCTTCCTCGCAGCTCTGCAGGGCATCTCTGCGCAGCCAGCCAGAGGAGAGAGGGATGTCTGCGGGGGGAAGCGCCAGCCTGGGGACCAGGGGCCCGTCTTGCCTCTCCAACATGAGATTTAGCACTTGTCAGCTGCAGACAGTAGCTTGGGGCAGCGAGCTGCAAGTGTTATCGGTGTTCCTGTCGCATAGCGAGCGGTGAAAGCTCCTGCTGAGAGCAATAAGGCCTAATAGGTGCCCATCGCTGCTGGAAGGTGGGCTTGAGGCTGCCTCTTCCAAATTAATTGCTTCCCTTTAGCAGGTTTTGATTTGTACTTGTGTCATTTCACCCCAAATGAGGTTAATGATGCCGGCAGTGATGGCACATCTGGGCTAGCAGGGCTTGTAATAAATAACTCTATTAGGGCTGGATGGGTTAGGGTTTGCGGGGTGCCGTGTAGAGGATACTCCTTCTCTTGTTCTGCTGCCCACCTACTGCGCAGGCAGAAAATCTCCTCCAATTATGGGTTTGATGCTTGGGAAGGGAAGTGGTCTGGAAAGGAGCAGGGAGGTAGGGAGATGGCCCTGCTTGTCTACTGCCACACTCGGCTGAGCGAAGCGCCAGCTCCCTGGGAGGGCCATCTACTCCAGAGAGTGACTGACAGATAGCGTCGCTCCATCCCTGCGGGGGCTGAGCAGCCTCCCTGAGAGCTGCCACCCGTGGAGGCACAAACATCCAGTGTCCCTGCCACTGCCCCCATCTGCATCAGTCGCAGAATCCGTTCTGCATTGCTCAGAGGCACCCTGAGCTGCCCAGGGGTAAAGGAACAGCCCCATGGAGAGGACGAGATGGTTTTGAAAAACAATTTGCAATATTTCTTTTGCGTTTAAACATTTTTTTCCTCCATTCCTGTTAGCGGTCCTGAATGCTTTCTGCTCAGGTGTTGCATGGGGAAGGGGCAGGCATCACAGAACAGGGCATTACCACTTTCTCACCTGTCCTTGTGACACCTCAACCCTGTACCCAGCCTGCACTGACCCCCTTCAAGACCGTGGTTTCAGAAGTTCGAGCTTTTCAGCTGGATATACTGGAAAATTATTAATTTGAATTCTCCTGGGAGACCATGTGCGTTCCCACTGAAATCAGTAAAGACCTGAGTGTAGAAATAGGTCGGTGCTTGGGGTTTGGCAGGCACGGTTCAGAAGCTTTGTTTGTAAAGAAGCTTTGTGGGTGTTTATGCCTGTGTGCAACAGCCCCTTAAAAGCTAAAGGTGGTTATGGAGGGTCTAAATAACCTGAAAATTTATCCTGGAATGAGCTACCAGCTGTTTGGCTTCAGGAGACACAAAAAAGGGTCATCTGTAACCCTGTACGTGTGCACAAACCGTAGGATTTAGGCAAGGCTTTTTTCAGCCAGTGGATTGCTCAAGTGGGATGAAATAAAAGTCATTAGCAAGCAAAACACATGAGTGAAAAATTCAGCAAGAAAGGACGATATCTGAATGTTTCGATACTGCCTTTTTCAGGAGTGTCTTGAAAGCAACATGTGTTTTGCTAGCAAGATTGGGTTTTTTTCCTCCTTGTGGTGTTGGTAGCAGTTTGTTGTTTTAGGGCTGTTCCTTAATCCAGCCTCCAGCCTCAAGTTTATTATCACTGGGCTGTGTGGGGAATGGGGCTGTGCAAACAGTTGTTACTAGAGAATTCGTTCATGTCAACAAGCTATTGGTGTGGTTTTCTTCAGGCTGAATCATTTGATCTGTCAGAGAATGCATGTGGATTTTGACAGTTGTCCTATGACCCTTCTAAATTNGATAGGAATGGTTGGACTCAATGATCCAATGGGTCTCTTCGAACCTGGTGATTCTATGATTCTAAAGCAAAGTGTTTCTCACATTGATGTGTGAGCGATCGGGATACTCAGCTGGATCAGCTTGTGATGGGTGAAAGGGCTGCAGGGTCAGAGACACGAGGATCTGAGTGGCAGTCAGGTCATAGAATCATAGAATCACCAGGTTGGAAGAGACCCACTGGCTCATCGAGTCCAACCTTTCCTATCAGACCAAGGCTGCACAGTTTGTGGTTTCTGTACCTATTCATTCATTTCTGTACTTATTCATTAACTCTACACAAGGTTGTTCTTGCCTGTGATAACAGGCTACCATGCCAGTTCCTCGGAAACTGCTTCTCGGTGTGGTGGGCACAGTTGTACTGCACATCTTCTCCCAGAACCATGTACCTTTCAGGAGAACCAAGATCAGGCCTCCTACCCTCTCTTCTGCTTGAGGCCGAGAACTCCAGAGGAGGTAATTGCTGACAGCAATCAGATTGGGTGCTAAGCAGGGATATAAAGCATTTAGTGCAATAGCTCTAATGATGATAAAGCCTTGGGTGTAGTTGCCAAAAGAGAAGTTGAGTTTGCGTATCTCTAATGAGCCAAGTGCCTTTGTGCAGTGACACCACTGAGGCGTGTGGAGTGAAGCCCAAGAATGCAACATGGTTTTTAGATCTGATTCATGTAAACAATCCCTGAAGTTCTCACAGCGAAAAGGAGATCTTTAATAAAAGGCTGAGAGAGCTGGGGTTGTTCAGCCTGGAAAAACGAAGGCTCTGGGGAGACCTTAGAGCAGCTTCCAGTGCTGAAAGGGGCTCCAGGATTGCTGGGGAGGGTCTTCAACACCACCTGCTGTGACAGGACAAGGAGTAATGGTTTTAAACTAAGGGAGGGTAGATTTAGACTGGATACAAGGAAGGGTGTTGAGGCACTGACCCAAGTTGCCCAGAGCAGTCACGGCTGCTCCATTACTGGAGGTGTTCAAGGCCAGGTTGGATGTAGCTTTGAGCAACCTGATCACAATGAGAGGTGCTCCTGTTCCTGCAGGGAGGTTGCACTTGGTGACCTGTAAATGTCCCTTCAAGCCAAACCGTTTCTATGACCCTATGAATGAGTCTCCTGCTCCCACACCTGACCGTGATCCTTCTTTCTTCGTTCACGAAGGGTGGGAATGGAGCTGCTCATCCCACAGACCAGGCTGGAGCTACTTTTGCACCAGCTGGGACATGTTGTGAATCCACCAAAGCCCTGGGCAGGCTTTGGATTTCTGCTGGTGTGAAAACTTGTACTGCCCTGTCCCGCAGTGACGCTTGGGGAATTCGTGAATCGATACGGGTTGTGCCTACACCGAGCGCTGTGATAGCAAACCCGGAGAGATGGGTTACAAAAGGCACATTCATTTACCTGACGACGGTTGTCTATCTTGAATAATTGATGAGGATTCACAGCACACTGGTAAATTTTGTAGGNGATGGAGAAGGGTGAAAGTTGCATGAGCGCAATACTGGCAGCTTCCCATCTGTAGGAATGTCGTTTGCACGGGGGAGTTTTCTTTAAAGTCCATACTGATTTCAACGAGGTTTAATCATCAGAATTGCACTAAATGAAGGATCAAGGCAGAGCTGGCTGGGCTTTCCTGCGTGGCATTTGGTGACTAGAAGGCTCGCAGGCATGCAGACCACGTGGCCATGGACCAGAGAGGTTTGCAAACCTGGAAGATGTGTGGCCTTCAGGAGCATTGTTGATATTATCCAACAGGGAGAGCAAGGGCAGTAGGAGCCGGAGTCCTGGAGGCAACGTGCCAGCTTGCCTCGGTCCCCCTTGGAACATCATTTCGGAGCTAGAAGTCAGCGATGCAGCAGGCACAGCACACGGTACAAGCATAGCTGCCACCTATTTGTTGATAAATCGAGCCTTTCCCTTCAGGGTTCCGAGCCTCTTTGCCTTCCAAGCAGAAAGTTACCCCTTAAACTGTTAAATTGGTGGAAAGGATTGGGAAAGTGTTGTATCCATCTCCATTGAAGTGACAAATGAGGATATGATTCTCCACGTAAATACCAGTGCCTTTCATCTCCTAACAGAGCTGCACCTGAAAGTTTGCTCCTGGTGCAAGCTGCCAGCGTGGTTTGCTGTCAGGCTCTGCATCTTCTCCAGCTGCTACTTAATATTCTTCAGTCCAGAAGAATCCTGTATCTAAAGTCTGAATTTGCTTCATTCTCCAAATAGGAAAAAAAAAAGAAAACAAGGGGCATATTTCTAGATAATTTCCAGAGCTGACCTTGTATAAAGCCACTTGCGCTTCCAAAACGTATAAAGCTCTCAGTGATTTAATTTCTGTTGAATCAAACTTACTCTCGTAGCTGAATTCTCATCTCTATTGAATTCTGTGTAATAACGTCTCCTTATTGTGGCCAGTGAGCACTTTCCGTGCAGTGTGATACAGTGAGGGTCAGGAATGCTTCACCTCGTCTGCGTTTCTACCCTCTGGTGGGTTTCGCAGTCAGATTTTTTGTCACGAGACGGACACAAAAATGAGAGACAGGCACCTAATATTCAGCTTTATCAGGTGCTGAAGATGATTTCTGGGCTGTGAGTGCTTGAGCATCTTTTCGTTGCTGTGTGACGAACGCAGTAGACTCAGGAGGAGCCAAAGAACCATTTCCTTGTGTCGGAGGTAGTCTTGCAAATTAGAGGCCTCTTCTGAGCTTTCACTGTAGTGTCACATCCTTGGGATCAGCGGGAGGGGAGAGAGAGTCATATATTATGTGGGCTCATGTGCTTCCAGGAGCTCTGCAGCGGGAGGAATGCCCGTTGCTCAGGTGGAAATAAACCTTCTGCAGCAGCATGTCATGCACACCAGGGGAAAAAAGGGTGGAAGAAGCAGCCTTTAATTATTCAAGAGCTGCAAGCTGCAAAGAGTTTCAGGACAGTGAGCTAGGCATGCGTGGCGGCTCTGTGGGCACTTGGCTTTCCCCTCCTCCCCTGCCTGCTGGGGGAAGGAGGGCAGAGTACACCGAAATCGATATTTTTCTCTTCATGCGGCTCTTGTCTTTTATTTATTCTGGTTTTGTTTGCTGGGAAGTCTTAATGATTGTCGATCGGTGATCAAACCGATGACATTATTTTGCCTCCCACGGGACGACAGCACTTCCAGGAGCGCAGAGCAGACGAGCACCAGCCCCAAAGGGCCTCATTCCACGCACAGGCAGGCGTGTTGTCCTGTCCCTCCTTCCCTCTGTGCCGTGGGACTCCTGGTGATTGAGCCATTTTTCCCTGTGCCGGGTTTGGTACGAGGCAGAAGAATTTGCTGTTGTCAGTCTTGCCTGCTGTGCTCTGCTACAGCTACATTAGGTTTAAATGCTGACAGACCTCAAAAAAAATGCTTTGAAATACTCGGCCACATTCATGCCTGCTGTAATGACGTGGTGGGGTTATGCCGGGGACAACTTTCAGGCCTTTGTCTTTTAAGTTTTAAACGTCGTGGTGGCTGCGGTTGCTTCTGATGTGATTTTTTTTTTACTGAGAGATGGAGAAAAGAAATGCATCTAACACATCTGCTGTCTGCTCGTGCTTGGGTCCCAGTTTCAAAATAACCCCATTTAGCACCTGCCCGCCTGCTTGACCTGGCAGCAAAAATGTTGTGTTGGCATTTCTGACATCAATACCGTCTTTTTACCCATCATCTCGAGGCTAAATTGAGCCCTTCTGTGTCACTTGCTCCTCTCGCTATGTTTGTTTTTATCTAGTCTTTACTTCAGAGAAAAAAATCTACCCAGCTCTGTCTCGCTCCTAGCGTTGCTCTTGTGAGAAGCGGCTCCTTCCACAGTTGAGCTTCGACCCTCAGCTTCCCCTGCTTTCTTCATGCTGTGGGGATGGAGCAGGCAGGTACAAAAGGGCTCTGACAGCTGCTTTGTGGTGCAAGAACCCTCTTCACCATTGTGCTTGCTCAGCTAGCTCATGTCTTTTGAGATCTCATCTCAATCTCCCCTCTTTCAGCTGAAAACCGTTCCCTTCATCCCTGCTCTCCCTGATCAAAAGCCTCTCCCCACCTCTCCCGATGGAAGTTGGTGGTGAGGGTGCTGCTTCATCCCGCAGCAGAGCAGCCAACGGGTGGTACTGGGTGAACTGCAGTTTGTTGAAACGTTCTGGAGTTTGTGAAGTTCATTGCAGAAAAGTCCAGTTCCCACAGCCAAAGCAAGGACTGCTCCAAGTATACGATATATATTGGCTCACTTTCCACTTGAAACTAACCTTGCTTCCTCATTTGGCTCGGCTACAACGCTTACTACAAAGTCAATCTCGTTTCTTTCTGCTGCTACAACGTTCAGGTTTAGTATTTATCTTCTAATAGCTTCTGGATAGTGCAGTGCTTGCGTTACCAGCAGTGATGTGTGGTTAACCTTACGCACAGAGAGCTGTGAGGAGTCCAGACAGACTTCAACCCTTGTGAGAGAGGAGGTTAGCTTGGAAACTGTTGTTAAAATTGCTACTGCGTTCATCTTGCTGCGGTACCACAGTTTCTGGCAGTATGTGGGTTAGCGGGATGCTTGTGGCTGAGAACGAGGGCAGATCCTCACTTTGGAAGAGTCTTAGCAAAGACCTTGTCTTACACCTTTGCTTTGAAGAGGTTCGCGCTGAGGAATTTGGCCCATTTTCCCACTGCCAGGCCTCTTTTCTCTTGTCCCCAGTTGATCTCCTGGCCTACTTTCTGTCCACTGCACGTTAAAAGATGACCAGCCTGTCAGCCTTGGCTGGCATCAGGGGCAGAGCTTGTGTGCCCCGGGCTGGTTCCCTGGGGAGACAAGTAATTCTTTCGTGGTGCCCTTGGGATTGACGCCCTCCCCACTGCCATGTGAGCATCTTGTCCCTTTTACACTGCTTATAACATTTCTCCTTATAATAGTTCTCCTTATTGTGCTTTGTAGCAGCACTTGCACTTCCCTAGCGCTCACTTTGCTGATGGAACTAAGGCCTTGGAGACTCCAATATGTCAGCAGCGGAGTGGGAAATGCAACCGAGGTCATGTAATTCCTCTATTCCTCCAAATGTACCCATGCTCCTTGTTTGGGGATAAATGTTTCTTCTGCTCTGTACTCAGAAGATGTCAGATTCAACCGCAAGAAGAGAAACATAGCCAGGAGGATTTGGATTCCAGGGACAATGTCCATCTTGTTGGGAGAGTGGGAACTGTCCTTGTGGATAAAAAGCTTCTCTGAAGAATGTAATTCTCTGGCAAACGCCTGGACATCAAAGCCTGGGCAGTGCTGTTCTCTCTACAGTTAGGTGGAGGGTGAGAGGGCTCGTTGCCGAGTGCTTAGTGCACTCAGCACGGGGCTTTTGCAAATTAAATGGGTGCCCTCTGCTGCATAAGACCTACGTTGGCGGCTTGTGCCGTGTAAATTGCAGTCAGGCACCTTTCCCAAAAAATACTCTCTTTAAAATTACATTTTTGTGCTGATGATGCACTCGTTTAGAATTGGATCCCTTGTGTTCGTTGCCTCTTTGCGGCAAGCACTCACCGGTGGGACCGCAGTCACTCCTGGCCTCCCCTTTGCCGTTCATCCCCTTGGATGGTACCTGAGGAGCCATCTGAACATTTCCCACTCCCTCTGTGTGCCTCGGAAATTCTAGAGGCCATTAAGCTGGGTAATTTACATGCTTCTTGAGCCTGTGCCTAGGGAAATATATTTCACAGGTAATTTCAAGTCTCTTGGCGTGTGGAAGAAGTCATTATTCTGAATAGAAAGGGGCTGGTGGTGTCATGGGCCCCATTGAGGGGGCCACATTAGAGGCTGGGATTTTTTCTCTTACAGAAAAGAGTCCGAGGTGCAGTATTCATAGGGGTTTGGGATGTCAGATGGGTTTGGTTGATACTCATTTAGAAAAGCTGAAGAGAGAGTTATCTTGTAATCTCAAGATTTCAAATCATAGAATCGTGGAATGGTTTGGGTTGGAAGGGACCTCAAAGCCCATCCAGTGCCACCCCTGCCATGGGCAGGGACACCTCCCACTGGATATGGGGCTCCAAGCCCCATCCAACCTGGCCTGGAACCCCTCCAGGGATGGGGCAGCCACCCCTGCTCTGGGCAACCTGCACCAGGGCCTCTGCACCCTCACAGGAAAAANTCTTCCCTTTTGGAAGGGAAGAAGGTTGGTTGCAGAGTGGTGTTTTCTTGCAGCAGGAGGAATGCCAGGGTGCTTTGCACAGCGTCCTTGCTCCTAAAGATGCTCTAGCACAGCAACCTCCTCCAGGACAGGAGGTACATCCAGTGTGAAAAGCTGCCTCTGGCTGGAGACGGGGAAACTGAGCCTAATGGACCAACGTCCTGAGCGTGTTTAGCAAATCCTGTAGTACTTTCAGAGTATTCGCAGTGCGGTTCAGTCACCTCTGTTCCAACAGGCTTCTCTCCCTTTCCAAGGGGAGGCTGTAGGTGTCTGTGTTTTCCCTGCGGATGGAGCCGCGTTCGTCCCAGCTGGACAGGGAGAAGCAGAGAGGAGGTGACCTGTGAAAGCTGATGGCTTCAGCCTTGTTGTTGCAGCGCTCGGAGCGATGCAGCAGCGCTGGAACAAAACCAAACTGGGCTTCGTGCTTCCACTACTCCTGCTTCGGAGCGTGTCTGGATGCCACCTCACCACAGGAAGGGTCTCGCAGACAGCTTTTAGATGTGTGTCACACAGTAGTGAGGTAATGGCATAAAATGCAGTAAACTATTATTTGGTTTTTTTTAATGCTTTCCACCCCCACCCTTTTTTCCTTTCCTTGCTGAAAGGCGCTAATACAATGAAGAGCTGCTGCAGATGAAGGCGACTGCATATGAAATAACAGGGTTCTGGGTGTTTGGCTGGTGAGAGATGCAATGAGTGAGCATCGCTAAGTGCTTTATAATAACAATGATTACAACTGCTCTCTTAGGAGCCAGGAATCTCTCAGGTAGGGGGATGGTGGGGAGAGGGGTTGTTTAAGATGGGAAATTTAACTAGATAGACATCTAGTGACAGTGACATCCCAAAAGGCTACTCCCCAAACCCCAGGAGACACGGATTAATACGGTTAGAAGCTGAAGAAAGGCAATGGATGCTCCTGAATAGCTCCTCTAGCAGGAGGTCTTTGTGGCAGGAGTTAATGATATATTTTCTTGGAAGGGAGAGAAGCTGTAGACACAAATTCAGCAGAGGTTTGACTAGTCGGTAGTCCTTGATCAGACTCCTTAATGTGGCTTGAATTTTAGTGACTGGATTAATCGTCATGTGCCTAGTCTGATCAGCTGAAACATGCAGCAGGAAGAGTGGATGCTGAGAGCAGTCCTCTGGTGTCCTGGGGCTCAGAAGAGTTACCCCGTGTGCCTCTGCAGCCTGGCCATGTTTGTGTTTTGCAGCAGCTCTCAGTGGCACCACAACTCTTCCTGATATAGGAGCATGAACAGAAGTGTGTTGGGAGGGAAAGTCAGTCCTTTATTCCCTGGTTGCCACTGGTGCCATATCTCTCCCTCACCCTTCAAACTGCACGCTAGAGAAATGAGAGGTGACAACAACATATGCGTTCAAAACTCCGTTCCAGCCATCAGGACATGGCACTCTTCTGTCACGCTTTGACCCATGTCTTGACCAGATTTTTTGCATAAATGACCCAAACAAGATGGACTGGTTTGCTTTGTCCAGTATCTTACTACTTGCATAGCCAGGAGGTGGTGGTTGTGGACCTGGAGCT
>WAAB01025177.1:0-33598 GCA_013389865.1 Piaya cayana
TTTAACCCAAACCATCACACTCAGTCAGACTGAAGGACTGTCTAGCCCAGGACACCATCTCCCAGAAATGGACCTGAGGGGTTGAATGGGGAGGAGTAAGAACAAGGCAAACATGGTCCACACTGTTTCTGGCTCAAGGGACTTCCGAGTTGGATGTAGTGGCCAAGTGTTTTTCCTATCTAGCAACCTGGACTTCTCTTGCATCTGTTTGTCCAGCCTGCCCTGGACCTTGACAGACTTTTAGGATCCACAGTGTCTTTGCAAGCTTTGGACGTGACACTTCTAGCTTTGTTTGTTTTGCCCTAACCCATGGAGGAGAAGGAGGAGTAAATTTTCCCACTTTCTCCAGTTCCTGACTTTGTAAATTTGCTATATCACTGCTAAGTTACTTCTTTTCCTGACTAGTGAATACCAGACTACTCAGCTGTTCCAGGTAGAGAAGTTCTTCTAAACTTTTAAGCATCCTTCTCTGAACCTTTTCCAACTCTAATGTATTCTTTTATAAATGAGGAGACTATACTGCTTTTTTTTTCTATAATTCATATGGGATCCATGTCTCAATTTCTTTCAGCATGAAAAAAAATCCATATATCATGCTAAAACAGAATTCTTTCTTTGCAATTGGTTTTGCACTTACAATATTTCTGGGGTTTTTTTCTCCTTCTAAGGACTGACACTTTTGAACCTTTTGATAATAAACAGTTAACAACACACTGCAGCAATGTAAGAAACCCTCAGGGAGTGAGGTTGTATATCCTAAAGCAGATAAAATTGTCTAAGCCTGCAGACAACAGAACTTTTCTTGACTGTTAATAGAACAGGGGGAAGAGAGGGGAAAGAAGAAAAGGAATTAGTAAAGTACTTTAAAAAGCATAGGTACTGGTTGATGTACTGATTTAGGAAGTCATGAGATATGGCATAGGAAAAAAAGTTAAGATGTTAATACTCTTTCACAAAGAGTTTTTCTGCTTTTGTCACCTTCCTGTGTTTTTTTAACTTTTCCCACCCAACCGCTTCAAAGGCATACCCTTACAAGTTCATCAGGTTTCTGCCTGCTTGAGGTTTAGAAATAGCTGAGCTGTTATAAATAGATTGCAACCTGCAAGAGACAAAGACAATGGAAATATTGTAAAAGGTTTGCTGAAAAATGTAGACATGGATTGAGATTTCAGATATCTCCAAGAGTGGAAGTACTCAGTCTAAAATACTTTATTAAGTACAGCAGAGGAACTCATGTTCCTTGTGCAGCAGTGAGGAACAGCCAGGTAAAATCAGGTGGTACTTTTGGTCACAGTGCCAACCAGAGACAGGTCCAGCCCCATCTCCAGGAGCTAACCTTACCATTCCTTACCATGAAGCTGAAACACAAGAGGCAATTACTCTTTTATGCATGGTAGAGCCACTAAATCAGAATGTGTAACTTCTGCACTGTAGTTTTTCTAGCAGTACTTGTGTACACCGAATCAGTAGCATTGTCAAGTTTGCTCCCTTTTTCCATTTTATGTCTACTTTGTCTTAACTCGAGTGAAGTGCCTTAGCATGTGATTGAAACCTTGTCCTTGTCCAACAAGGCAGTAAAAATAAAAACTGGGAACAGTCTGATACCACAGAATCACAGAATCACTAGGTTCAAGAAGACCCACCGGATCATCCAGTCCAACCATTCTTATCAATCACTAAACCATGCCCCTCAGCACCTCATCCACCTGTCTCTTAAACACCTCCAGGGAAGGTGACTTAACCACCTCCCTGGGCAGCCTGTGCCAGTGCCCAATGAGCCCTTCCATGAAAATTCTTTTCCTAATGTCCAGACTGAACCTCCCCTGGTGGAGCTTGAGGCCATTCCCTCCTGTCCTGTCCCCTGTCCCCTGGAGAAGAGGCTAGCTCCCTCCTCTCTACAACCTCCTTTCAGGTAGTTGTAGAGAGCAATGAGGTCTCCCCTCAGCCTCCTCTTCTCCAGGCTAAACAACCCCAGCTCTCTCAGCCATTCCTCATAAGGCCTGTTCTCCAGCCCCTTCACCAGCTTTGTTGCTCTTCTCTGGACTCACTCCAGAGCCTCAATATCCTTCTTGTGGTGAGGGGCCCAGAACTGAACAGCATTCGAGGTGCAGTCTCAACAGTGGTGAGTACAGAGGGAGAATAACCCTTTGCTTCTGTTTGAGTACTCCCTTTATTAGGTCATTTGGATCCTGCTGACACTTTCAAACTGGCTCTGGGAGAACAGATAGTTGTCCTACACTGAAACCTGGGACTAGTATTATTCCTCCAGCCATATCCATATAGCTGAGGTCCACTTTCTTATCTTACAACTATCCTGTAAGAGTGACTGAGAGAAAGATGATTTGGTAACTGTGAGTAAAATGAGACATTGAAATAGAGGAGACAAACTTTCTCTATGATGGGTTTCTGTTTGGAAGAGAAGCTGTTTTCTGAAACCAGGCTGAGTTTCACCACAGCCATACCATGACGCCTAGCCTGGCATGAGCTATGCATTCTTAATCTTTGCCAAATACAATGTCATACCACTAATGCAGGATCTGGTCTTTGCTTGAAATGTATCTCCAACTGTCACTGGTTTTAATGGAAGTTTGGGCCAATACACACTGCAGAAGCAAGTTCTTCAAATCTAAATTAACATTCTGTTGAAAATAAAACATATGTTGATTTTTTTTCACTGTCAACAAATTAGTTTCCCGTTTTGGAAAAGAAACATTGCTGGGGAAGAATCCAATTAATTTATTAATGTGCTCAGTAAGTATGGAACTATTAATATCTTCTGAGATTTTGTTTGTCTTATTTTTATCTTCACCTTGAGGTTCTGAAATAAACAGATGTTCTGACACTTTCCACTGAGAATATTACAGTATGTTAAGTTATATCTTAAATACATGGTGATTAAGGAGATATTGTATGAAACAGGTGTATAACTGCGTACAACACTTCCAGAAACCATTTGTATTATTACATGAAGTCTTTATTACATCATTACACTGATTGCCCTAAAAAGAAAATATCTAAAACATTTCTTTTGTTACCCATTTTTCATTTCTAGCTAGAAATCTGAATAAAAAGATGGAAATATTGCTTTATGCTCTAATATTATCAGTGAACATTAAATCTCTTATTACTATTACATGGCATGACTGACAACATAGTTTACCTGTCCTTAACATGTTTTAAACATATGAGTGCTTCTATTTGCCTAAAAGGGTTCTATTTGTTTCCTAATCATTTTCGATCAGATACTGCTTTGTGGTTGGACTCGATGATCCAGTGGGTCTCTTCCAACCCGGTGATTCTGTGATTCTGTGATTCTGTGAATCTCAGTGCAGCAGAGGTCTACAGCAATGATTCTGCTGACACTGAAGTACACAAGTCCTTTGTTCTTTATAGTGAGGAATATCATCACAGGGGTTTGAGAAGAATATCAGTAAACTCCTCATTGATTTCCCATTTTGGGGAGGGAGAAGTGTTTGAAATTCACCTTGAAACTGAATTCAGTTACCAATATCAGTTGGGTGCTGTCATATTAACCAATAAGTTACAGTAGATGAACCAATTATGCTGGAGGTCCTGTAAAGTGAAGTACAAAATAAAAAAGATCAGTCTGCTTTCTGGAGAAACAGGCTGGATGGCTTAGCTGATACTGTGACTCGCTTTTGCATGAAAAATGATATTTACTGCTTCTGTTTACAGTGACACAAATTCAGCCCTAGAGAGTTAGCTATGAGGCCCTGGAAGCCAGAAGTTGGCCTCACCCTGAATATGGTGCAATGTGTCCCTCAGTCCCTGCTTGTGTCACTTAATAGTTTTCATCAAAAGTCACATTTGCATGTGCAAAAAAAAAAATTATGCCTGCATTGCTCTTGCTTTGGGTTTACACAGCTAGGTTGTAGAAGACCTGAATTTAATTGGGTAAATAAGATTATATGAACGTGCTTAAATCTGATTTTTAAAAAACCCAGTTCAGTTAAAAACTTCATTGACCTCTTAACATTTTTTTTGCTGTATAAATGGTGAGAGCTAGTCCTTGAATTAAAGGAGAAAAATACATCACACTGTGTAAAACCAGAACTGATTTTCTTGAATAATCTTTTAATATGTAAAATACTGAACCTCAATTAAAATTTGTTTTGCTGTGTATTTCATTTCCTTTAAAAGCTATTAACAGAAGCATGATTTAGCTAAAAGCTGAGAATTCAAATTCCAATTGACCTCAAGTCATTGATTAGTAATTAGGAAATCCAGGATATCAGGCCCTATATGCAGAAGTTTTGTGGATGTAAATGACAGTCACAGAAAATAATTTCTTCCTTAACTGCCAGTATTTGCTCAACCCCTTGCTCTCAGAAGGGGCAGAAAGGGCTTCCTAGGGATTAGAGAAAACTGGTCCATTTGCCATCCCTTGGTCATATACCTGCAGTTGTTAAAAGTATGTTAGTCTCAGTAGTTATCTGGTACAGATAGCATGGAAGGCATACATTTCTGTTATTGAAGCTAAGTGTGGAAGTGAGAACTCATCCTACCAGGATATGGTGAGCAGAGGAGGTAGGTGTATATGTCATATTATTAACTATTCTGTCTGTCCTAGTTATTTGCACTTTTATTTTAACATTTCTAGGTTTTATTTTAAATGTGCATGTGGGTGCTGTTTGAGTTTTAGAAGTTAGGTTTTTTGTGGGGACTCTGCTATAAGAGACGGTCTGAGCAGATCCATCTCAAAGCTCTGGCCAGTTAAGCTTCCCTCCCTCCGTGAAGACACAGTAATGCAGAATTCAGTGCAGGTTCTGTGAGTAATTGCATAAACTGTCTCTAGATCCTGTGTGGACTACATAATGAGCAGGGCTGTGCACTGTCTCCCCTCTGTAGCAGCAGAGGTTATGACAGGATCAAAGTCATCATGGTTTTGCACACATTCTATGGCATCAATGTTAGCAGCAGCTCAACAGAAACAATTTTATTGGTGTACAACAAAACTAATGAAGCTTGATTTCCTATGGGTTTGCATATCACACTTTTACAACCTACTCCCTTTCCTCCACCACTTTAAAAGTCTCAGCTGTCCCTTCTTCCTCTCCTCCAGTTCCCTCCTCTATTCCCGTACCTGACCCAGTTCTTCACAGGGTGACTTAACTGCTGCTTGGGCATAAACAATGATTCAGGGGCCAGAGGGGAATCCGCTGTGGAGTTCACACCATGAGCTTTCCTCCCATGGAGGGCACTCCCTTGCCTTTCTTTCCTTCGCCAGCCACTGATGTTCATCCAGTCTTGTAAGGGTTTTAACATTTGTGAGACTTTCACTGCACAACAAATTTGATACCTGCCAGTGGGTTCTAAGATTCCTAGAGTGAGGGAAGGTTGACTCCTGTATAAGCAGTTACCATACAAACACAAATCGAATTTCTTTGAGGGGGAAGGCCTATCCAGGAGGGAAAAGTATGTACATACACACAGAGTAAGAACAGTTTCTGTATTTGATTTTGCACATTGCTTTGTCGTCTCTTTGCTAACAAATGTAGTACTTCTAAAAGTTCTAGATTAAAAATCAGAGGAAGAGAATCTTCTGCTTCCTGTAAAACCAGACAGACCACTGCAATGGTAGCTCTTTGTCTCACCAACTGTATTTTGCCCTCAGTTACCATTAACATTGCTTGCAGCTGTGTAAGATTTGCTGATTCACTGGATGGCTATTTCTCAGTTTCTCTGTTGGGATTTTTTTCCCTTACCGGTAACATAGTTGCTTCTAGTCTTTGAAAAAAATAGGGAAGCTCATAATGGCTTAGCTTCTTCCCAGATTTATGCTGGGATACTTACAAAAAGGTGTGTCATGAAGAACTTCCTAAAGACAAAGAAATGAATGCCATAGTTGCTTAGTGCTGTGCCTCTGCTAGCAAAACATTGAGTGAAAAAGTAGTTTTGTTCATATTATGCACAAATATGTCAAAGGTCTGATGGAATTTTTGTTGCCTTCACTGTACTCTGGAGCAAGTCCTAGCAGCACAAACTTCATCTTCCATTTACCCTTCTTCTCTGACTGATGTATTTTTTTTTTTTTGGCTCATATTTAAAAACTGATAAAGGACAGAAGAATATTTTGTGTCAACCAGAAACTCTTGATTTCAAAGTTTGCTTATGAAAGAAACCAAAAGTTTTTCTACATATTAAAATCTAGGCTCCTATAGACCATTTCCACAAGATGAGGCTCAGATACTTTACCTTTGTTCTTAACGGAAAATACCACAAGCACCAGATGCGCTTATCATACATACAACGTGCCAGATGTTTTCCCATGATTTTTTTTTCTGTTATTTGCTCTATTTTTCCTCTAACCTATGGAACAAGTCATTGAGTCAGTTGACAACACTATAAAAATACATTAGGATCATTTGTATGCAATGCATAATTTTTTCATTTTTGCTAATCTTCATTTTCATAGCTGAAAACTCTCTGAGCAAGTGTAAAAATTCCGAATAGGCTGTGATCCAGATTTTTACATAGGACCTCACTGAAATGAATAACCATGCAGAGCTCTGTTATGTTCAGTTCTGCTCATGCTGGAATAACCAGTCAGATCGGAATAACACTGTCAGTGCTGAGCCTTTGTGCAGCGCTTGCCAATGTTCCTAACTGAATGGTGGCAGTGACCCCAGTCTGAGCAATGTCACCAAACACATTGTTTAAAGAAGTCACTTATACGTTATATATATAAATACTTAAGTATATATATTTTTTATATACATATATATATAAAGAAAACATTGTAAATTAGTCTGTATTGGTCATATTCTATATTCTGGTCATCAGCTGTAACTTCCTGTTCATGTACAAGGTGATGGAACAGCGTGCAAAGAAACATTATAGAATTTGTCCTAATTTTGTAATTCAGAGTGTGTTGGTTTTTTTTTTAAAGAAATAACCCTAGCAGTTCCGAAACCAAGTAGAAGGGGGATTACCAGGTTAACTCCTCAAAGATGCAGCTTCCATAATAGCTAATGCAAGCAAATCTGCAGAGGACAGTCACATTCTTCATGTGTGGTGGGGTGTTCCTGTGTTTCCAATGTTGAATTATCAGAGTTCAGGAAAGACAGCTCTTGTGCCTCCAGTAAATGTACTCTGTGACTGCACACATCAGCTTTCCCTTTTCTGTTCACAAACCATGACTGGAAATGATTTGAAATATATATTCTCCCTAAAAGCAATTGTAGTAACTTGCCAAAAGTCTCCATCAAGATTAAATAATTACAGCTGGAGCTGATACCTGGTTTATCAGAATAATATTTCATTAAAAAAAACCCCACTCTATGTGCTGATAGTTGTCTCTGCCTGAGTTCATGGAACTCAGACTACTGGCCTCCTCAGCTGTGTTTTCTCTCTGTAGTTAATTAGCCATGGAGAAGACTATCAAAGATGAAGAGTTTTGAAAACCCTTCCAGAGACAGACAATAAACAAACCTTCTCTTGCCCCAGGTCATCTTCCTAAAAAATTCAGCTTTCTCTCCTGCCTCCTTCAGAAGCTCTTAATTGGATGGTGTTGTCAGTGGCCTTCGTATCCATATACAAAGATTGCTTCCCACTGGGACATGAGTGTGGCAGGGGAACAAATGACCTTGAGAGACTGTTGCCTTCAATGGGGATCCCTTTCACTTTAGTGAGAAGTCAAGTTCAATGGGTCCAACACCCATGCTGCCCCTGTTCCGCTCCATCTGCCTCAGTTATGCAAACTGGTATTTTTCTCTCGACTTCTTCCTGGGGGCAAAATAATGCAATACTTTTGTTTGTTTCCTTGAGGACAGGAGAATCCTCCCTCTGAAAAGGGAAGGACAAATAAGATGTTGGCACTAATGCGTTTGCCCTGTGGGATCCCAGCGAGCAACAGCTACTGCCTGGTCCCTGTGCAGGGCAGAACCTGCCAGGCTGTGCCACTGGGAGCAATGCCCAGCACAGCCCACACGCTTTCTTGACCCTGCTGGGACTGCAGCCCAGTCCGAGCTCCTGTGCACCATTGCCTGAGCACCGGCCATCATCCGCACAAGTCTTCGCCACATCAAATCCATCCAGCACTGAGGGCACTCCGGGTTCTGGGGTGTGACCAGCCTCCAGCTGGATTTAACCAGAAGTCTTACGAGCAGTGGCTCAGGGAACTGGGGCTGTTTGGCCTGGAGAAGAGGAGGCTGAGGGGAGACCTCATTGCCCTCAGCAGCTCCCTGGAAGGAGGTTGTAGAAAGGTGGGTGTTGGTCTCTTCTCCCAGCTGACAGTGACAGGATGAGAGGGAATAGCCTCAAGTTGCACGAGGGGAGGTTCAGAGTGGACATCAGGAGAAATTTCTTTATTGAAAGATTTCTCAGACACTGGCAGAGGCTGCCCAGGGAAGTGGTTGATTCCTTATTGCTGGAGATGTTTAAAAGATGGGCAGATGAAGTGCTTAGGGACATGATTTCATGATTTGGTAGTGGACAGGTGCAGGAATGGACGATTAAATGGACTACAGATAGGTGTAAAAATGGAGACCTTTATTAGCTCCAAAGAGCATCTTTTACAATTCACAGAAGCTAGTTTACGCACACCTATTTATTATGCTATTGGTTAGTTATAACTGTCCACGTGTCTAGTTTGCTATTATGATTGGTTAAGTCTGTTGCTGCTGTGATTCAAGTCTTGATAGCGTACATGACCATCCAGACACTGCTTCCTTTGTTCGGTTTCTGTATTCGTGTTCGGCTGTTGTTCAAGGTTGTTATTGCAAGCTGTTAAGTTTCTCTTTTCAGGCCTGCATGGGGTATGACAAGGATGAGCTACCTTTACTCTACTGACATATGCCACAGTCTACCTCCACTACTGAACCCCACATATCCCCTTTCTTTATTTTCAACTAACCAGATTTTTTTCACAGATGGTTGAATCATTTTTTGGCAACGCTGCAATATACATGGTAAGATCAACAAAACAAAAAAAGATTATGACAACAATGACAATTAAGAGCTTAATTATTTCTCTTAGCCATGCAGGTAGTCCCAGACCATTTAGCCAACTCTCAATTCCTAAATCACTGTGCTTCAATTTCTTGGTGAGTTCTCTTAAATCACTCAATTGTTTAAATATTGATTCAGAATGATCTGATAAATTCATGCAACACAAACCTCCAAAATTCTCACAACCATGTCCCTGTGCTAGTAATAAGAAATTTATTGGTGCTCGATTTTGCAATGTTGCATGACATACCAAATCTAAATCTACTAGCATATTATGTAAGATTTGTGAAGTGATGTTGTTTTGTTTTGCTAACCAGCACCTCAGCTTATTGAGTTGTCTTAAGGCTCTACCTGCCGCTACTCCTGGTGCTAACAGAGCTGTAATTATGATTTTATCTACATCCCAAAAATCAAGATCATCTTTACACTCTTTGGTATATGCATATATGTCTTGTTTTGATTGGTCTCGTCTGGTGATGTTTAAAATCATGGTCTGATTGGATGTTAGCAGTGTTAACTTTCCTAACATACACGGTTCGCCTGGCCAGGATATGCCTGGCCATGCTCTGTCTCCACAAATGAAAAACACTCCAGGTGGTAGTTTCAAGGGCTTTTTGCTGGGGGTAGCAAAAATGTTTGTTGTTGTATAGAGAGGTATAGTTGGGCTTGATGATCTCAAAGGTCTTTTCCAACCCAGACAAATTTTCCCCCTTCCAATGCCATGAATACCGCAGCTCGGCAGCCTCGCTTCTGTTGGCTGTGGCCCTGTCGCTGTCTGGCTGAAAACACTGCCCACCCATTGGTCAACGTAAAAATTGTCCAAACCTAAGCAGCTTGAGACACTTCCCAAACCTCATCCCTGGATATGTTTTAACAGAAAACACTTACACCACGCTCTCGGCGCGCGGCCTCCAGGCGGCACCGCGGCAGAACGAACACCGCGCCCCGCGCTGGCGGAGGCGGCGCCGCCGGGTTCCCCACCTTCTCGCGGCGGGGGCGGCTCCGTGCGCGCGACAGGGGGCGGCGAGGGCGCGCGGAGCCTCGGCGCAGGGAGGCGGTGGCGGGAGGGGCGCTGCCTTGTGGGCGCGCGGGCGCCCCCCCGCAGCCGCTGCCGGCCGAGGTGAGTCAGCAGCTTCGGGGGGTGAGGCCGAGTGCGCGTGTTCCCCCCGCCAGGGCCCCGCGCGGCTCCTTAGCTCTAGGGCTGCGGGGCTGCCCTGGGCCTGGCCTCGCCGCTCCATCTCTCCGCGTCCCTCGCGCCCCGTGCGGTGCCCGCTGTGCCCTCGTGCAGGGTCCCCCAGCGGTGTCCCCGGTGCGGTGCCGGCCGTGTCGCCGTCCCACGCCCCCGGGGTGTGGGTGCAGCTGTCGCTTGGTGTCTGAACCCTAGGATCCTTAAAACACCGTGGTTTTCAGAAAGCGGGTTTGTCGGTGGCGGCTCTGTTTATTGATACAAGCGCAGGAATCGGTGGCTATTTGAGAAGACGGTGATGGAGGAGCCATGGGTGTTGAGATAGGGGTGCGCCCTGAGTCCGGCTGAGCTCAGGCCCACGGCTGCACAGCACCTCAGAAGTTTGAACGGCAGGCGCTTTGGAATGTCGTGTTTAATGACGAATGCAGGGGAGAATGGTGGTGCTCTTGGAGTTTAGGGAAGAAACAATTCTGAAGGACTTCTGTCAAAACTCGACCAAAACTTAAGTTATTGTTACTAAGATATATGCAATCTCATTGTACGCTGCATTTAATAATGTCCGAGGAAAGAGAAATGCAAAAGGCTAGTTTGTGGGGTTTTTTGGTTGGGTTTGGGGTTTGTTGTTTTTTTTTGTGTGTGTGTTTGCCTGCATATAAATAGTGGTTTGTTTATATTCTCTGACAGCTGGTGATGGAGCTGTTGGAATGGGTCCAGAGAAGGCTAAAAGATGATCCCAGGGCTGGAGCACCCATGCTGCGAGAACAGGCTGAGAGAGTTGGGCTTGTTCAGCCTAGAGAAAAGAAGTCTCTGATGAGACCTTATAATGACCTTCCAGTACCTGAAGCAGCTACAAGAAAGCTGAGGAGGGACTGTTTGCAAAGGCTTGCAGTGATAGGACTAGGGGCAATGGCTATGAACTGGAGAGGGGCAGATTTAGACTAGGCATAAGCAGGAATTTCTTCACTATGAGAGTGGTGATGCACTGGCACAGGTTGTCCAGGGAAGCTGTGGCTGCCCCATCCCTGGAGATATTCAAAGCCAGACTGGTCTGGTGGGAGGTGTCCCTTCCCATGGCAGGGGGCATTGGAATTGGATGATCTTTGAGGTCCCTTGCAACCTGAACTATGATGAATAGGGGAAAACAATCCTCTTTTTAAGGATGGTGTTTGTGTTGGCAGGCATAAACCCAGTAAAAATCCTAAACAGGTTTTAAAAAACAGTTAAACAGGTGGAGTGAGAGTATAAAAGCAAAAGATGAGGCTGTTAAGAAGTTGCGGTTGATCACCAGTGTAGCTGGTGTGAGGGTGCAACTTAAATGCAACCTAAAATTAATCTTAATCTTCAGCTATGGCAAACAAACTTGAGTTTATAGAGCAGTGCGGTAGAGGGTGAGTCATTGATGTGAACGGCCGCAGGAGTGGTGGCTGGTCCCCAAAGCTAGGCATGGTCCCCGAGGCTAGGCATGGTCTGGTCCCTGTAGTTGTAGTGACGCTTGTTACTTACCATTGTTACTGAAGTGCAAACCTTGGCAGTGCAGATACGTAGTTGGTAAATTAAAAATGGGTTAAAAACTGGAGTAACACACTGACTAAACATAAACTGATTAAAAGAGTCTTTTCAGACATCTTAATTTTGAATTGGTATTAAATGGAAAACATGACTGGAAAGCAGGAGTCCCAAGATATGAGATTGGTGGTTTTCCTGTAACAGATAAGGATCTTATAGTGTTCTTGTCTTCTTTTTTTTTGTTAATACTAGTGCTGTTGTATCAACTTAGCAACTTCAGGCCTGTTATAAAATGCATTAAACCTATTATAAACCTGATCTTGACGTACTTCAGACATGCTGTAGTATCTCAGTCTGATTGACTAGATGTGTCAAAGTATGTGGAGTTTTATGTGCATACTGAATGAAGCCAGAAAGCTTACAAACCAATATATTAAGCAAGTGCTTGCCGAGCAACACAAAATAAAGCAATTTTAAGAGTTAAGTGTTTTAGAACAAGGTGGTTTCTCTTCATGGAAACCTTAATTATCGTGGTTAATGTTACAATGCTTATGTCTTACTTCAGACTTGAAATAAATACATTTTCCAGCACTGAGTTAATTCACTAAATGTGAGTTATTCCTGATTTCATAAGTTCTGAGTAAGGTGACCGTGCTGAGGCCTTGCAGGAGGACAGCTTACCTTTAGAGAGCAGGGGATAGTAATGTGGGGTAAGTTGGTCTGTATGGCTTGGCAGAGGGCAGGCCCTCGCAAGGAATCTTGTCTGCCTGGGAAAGGGTTGGGAACATGGTGCAAGAGTTAATGAAGTCTGTGCACACCTTGTCATGATGTAAGTTGTTTGCTTAACATTCTCCTCCTTTTCTGCATGGATGCAGGTGATAGCACCAGGTTGTTCCTTAGGGTTTTTACTTGCTTCAAAATGGGAAAAAAAAAGTTTATTATTGATGTTCATTACAGGGATGCCTTGTAGGCCTGCAGGATGTGGGCTTACTCCTGAGAGACACTGCACAGACAGTGTAACTGGAAGTCTGTGATCCAAAGATTTTGTAGTTTAGTTCAGTGAGATGGGAGGGCTGAGAACGAGACAGTGCAGGGGCAATATGATGGGTTCACTTGTTGTGGCAGTTTCACTGTCTGGGGGATGAGTGAGGTGAGCTTGCCATGGAAGGTGAATGGCTTGTAAGTCTGCTTCTCTAGCACAGACCTGTTCTTAATCAAACAATAATTAGTGACTTTGAAAAGAAGTTTTATTTGAGAATCTTGTTTTCTATTAGCAGATTTTAAAATGTTTGTATGAAAACTTCATGTGGAATTCATATGTTTTCTACAAAGACAGTTCACTGGTCAGTGAGAGTCCAAAAGGGGTGAAATAAGGTGTGGGCTGGCTTTGATTTTACCCACACAGTGCGAACAGCACACTTCTCTGTTCTTACAGCTGTGTGTTGCTTGATGGATTAACTAATGATTCCTGGTTTGAAATTCTACTCTTACAGTATGTTTTCTGAGACACACATTTAAAATTTATAAATATAAATTTTCCACAGTGTTTTTGCCAGTTATTTAATGGGTTAAACTTGTCTTGATCATTTGCACTGTCTTCTGATGAGCTGTCCTGGGATTGGTTGGTTTTTACATTCAGTATGGATCCAAACCCAGATTTTAAGGCTCTGCCTTTTAAGACTTAATGATACTTTAATTCTCAAAGCCTAGTGAATGGAATATTTGTGCTGAATTATACTTTATTTAAAATCAGCTATACTCTTTCACCCCAAATCTAACTTTCTGCTCATCTGCAAGTGAAGTTTTCATACCTTGTGCTATAAGTGCCATGGTATTTTCCTTGAGAGGTTTAGGGATTTGTGGATTGCCTTCCCCTCCCTCCCCTCCGTTAAGATACAGAGCAAAGCAGGTGCTTGAGGTGCATTATTTTTTTTAAGGTTTTGGGAAGAGGATTCCAACATGAGAGCTGAGTTCTTAGTATACTGTTACTGTTTTCCTTGTTATCATTTTCCTTTTTTTTTTTTATGGGGTTTTATGGGGTACTTCTTGCAGTGTCAGATTGTCTCAAATAGATTAGTTTTTTATCCTTTCTGATCTTGAAATCCTCTTTAACTATTAGGAGAGCCAGAATAAATGAAGATTTATTTAAGAAATAAAAAAAAGGCCAAAGAGCCTTGTTACAGACATTAAAATGGCCATTGCATTGTCATTGCTGAATTCCTTGGGACACATGTTTTTTTCTGCATTCCTCAGATAGTTGCTCAAAGGTACAAAACTGCAGGGAAGTTGCTGTAGCTGTTTGCAGAAGATGACTGGATGGAAGATGTGTCATAGATGTAAGAGTTTGAAAGTGGATTTTGACTTGCTGGAGGCATGTATATAACCCAGGAGGCAGCAATCTGTATCAGGAAACATAGAAAAAAAACCCCAAAACTCTCATACTTACATAAAAATAATCATATCTGTGCAAAGCTTGAAGGAAGATTAGTCTTGTGGTTAAACAGTATATTGTTTATCTGAAAAGTGTGTGCAGTTGTGCATAAACAGGCTCAGAGGACTCGTGATCTTTCAGAGCAATACCTGGTCTGAGAAAACTGGGTTGACCACAAGCTTCCTGTGATGAGCAAGTGGCTTGTGCTCCTGGGCCAGTATAATAGGACCATGGGTTGAGGCAAGCAGTTCACATTTTTATGAAGTTGTCTTCTGTTGTAGCCATGTCTGATGTGATGGGATGATGAGTGAACAAAGACTCGGTTCCCTGCTGAGTTTTGCAGTGGTTTGGAAACATAAACCCGTGGGAAGACAAAAGCTTGTTTCTCTGTTGGAGGACTAAGATGCTTACTTGTGATGTACATCTTGCTATGCCTCTTCCCTTTCCATTTGCTAGGCTTTCTCAGGATCTTTGCAGGAGCTTCCAGTTTGCATGTGAAGGCTTTCTGGTCTGTTTGTCTTTGTCTGTACCTAAGTTTAGGGAAGACAGCTTCAAAACTGTTAGTCTTGCTTTTCGGAGTGATGTTACCGCTCTGCACCCTCTGTAATCTCATGTGTCCTGGCTGGATTGATGACATTCAGCAGGCTTCTACCAAAACTTCATGCTGCATTCTGCCTCGGAAATTTATAGTCACACTGAAATCCATTCTGTTTACACTCTGAACCATTCTTTACTCTTATTCTGTTGTTCATTTTAAACTTAATGGTAGTGCTGTCATCTGCCCACCTACTGTCTTGTGCATCAGAAAAACTTTTCACAATGGAAGATACGGTATTTGAAGGCAGTGGTTGAAATAACCAGTAGATAAGTGGTCTCTTCTCACTTAAAAGTATCTTGTGTTTCCATGTTTGATTTGTTGCACATTCAATCCCTGACTGTTGGGGAGCAGAGGGCTGTCAGTAGGAAGGCAGGCCCTGTAGATTATTAAAGTTTTTGCATTTTTTTTCAGTAACAATACCACTTTGTTGGTTTTCTAATTTTCAGTCATTTATTTTTAGAATTAAAAAGATTGCTAAATAAACTTAGTTTCAAAAACCTGATTCCTAAACAAACTAGTGATCAAAACATTAAAGAATGCCACGTGGCTCCTTCCAGTCTTGATGCTGTTATATTTCTGTAGAGTATGTTCTGTGTTATTAATAATATTCCATGAAACATTCTCAGGGAGGGAAAATATTTACTGAAGCTTTCATGAAATATACTTTTCATAGCAGTCTTACCTAAGATGTTTTATTCAAAATACTAAGAGTGTATCTTCTGGATTAATACTTGCACACAGCAAGTTATTAGAAGATGGATGCTTGGGCAGATGCAAGTTATGAAAGGGGAAGAAGATGTAACAAATCAAGTGTTTAAAAATCAGCAGCGTAACAATGCCCACTGTACATAAAATGTGCAAAATTGAAGCCCCATTCCAGTTGAAAAGGGAAACTGAATTTTAAAAGATCAATTATTAATTGGTCTAAAAGCCTCCAATATAAATTGTATGATTCAGAACTCATATGTAGGGATAAGGATATGACTGTGTTGTTTAAATCAGGATAATTTCAATTCAAAGAAGTTGTCCTAATATTCAAGTAGCTAAAATGTGAGTTCTATCTTGTCATGTCATGGGGACAGGGAAGGAAATTTATTCTTCAGAGTTAAATGCTGTAAAGCTCTGATACAGCTAGTAAACAAGTAGCTGTAAATAGATGAGTATATACTGGTTTTGGTAGGATCCAGTAATAACCCTGAAACCTCAGTTGCATCCTCTTGATGTAAGTGGGGCCCAGCAAATATTCTGGAGTCTTTCTTGTCAAAGTAAGGCAAGGCACAAAGAAAATAAAAGCATAGATGATGACTGATCTAATTTACTCATTAAAAGGACTTGGTTTATGGATATAGAAGCTAGAAGGGCAAATGTATGAGCAAAAACCCCAATCCTTCTATCAGATGGAAGTGGCTGATTGAACCAAAAATTGCAGGAGGTAACTAGACAGCTCCTGGTTTTTGGTTCATGTAGCTTTTGATGGTAGCAGGTAGGAGCAAGAAAACGTGTTTTCACTTTTGACTTTTCTAAAAACTTAATGAGGACTTCTCTTTTGACACTTAAAATACTTTTTTTTTTAAATCAAATTGTCTGTGAAGAACCTGGGGGAAAAAAGCGGTCTGTGGCTATGTGCTAGCATCATTTTGATTAACTTCTAACCCTGAATACATGAATATTAAAGGTTTCAAGATTTTTATGCAACCTTTTCTCTTTAAGCAAAACCAGATATCCTTGTAGATAGTATCCCATTTTAAAAGACATTTAAAAGGGAAGAACACACAAACTTCATGAGTGAAACACACAAACTTCATGAGTGTTTGGGATTTTAATGGTGATATTCTTAGATTTATGTGTCACTGAACTGTCTGAAGTTTAGATTATTTAAATGACTGTTGTTTATAAAAGTATCCATGGCTTATTCTGTCAGCTGTTATGTGTATGTTGGATCAATATGAAACAATTAATTTAACACACTTGTGAATTTTAGAATCTTTCTGCTGTTATTAGCTTTGCATTGATTTGCAAATCCATTGTCAGTATTTAAGCAAATTCTAAATTAGACTACAGATCAAGCGATTCTAGAGAAACTTTTTCAAATTTTAGTCCTTGAAAAAGTTCTTTGTGATAGTAACTGTAGTGGTTTTAGTTTACCTTCCTGGTAACTAAGGTCATAACTAAGGAAGTATTCCATCTCGTTTCTTTACGTAAGTAGAGATATAAAAAGGGAGGTCGGAAGTTAGTGGGCATTCCTGCTTCCGGGAGGGCTGGCGTGCAGATAAGCTCTTCTGTCACTCTGCTGTATAAGTGGGCCNTCACAGTAACACTAATCCAGACAACATAGGGATGACAAACCCAAAATATATTAAATGATCAACTTTTTCATAATCAACAGAAGTGAATATTCCTAGGTTAAATTTACAGATATTAATATAGCAAAAAATAGTTGGCTATGTAATGATTTTGATCTGGTAGCCTGCTGACAAGGCTTTTTTTTAAATTATTTTTTCTCAAAAGGGAAGCTTCTGTTAGGAAGCCTAGCTTCTGGGATGGTTTGTTGGTTTTAAATTTGAAAGCTGGTTGGTCAAGTCAAAGTTTAAGTAGGGGATTTATTTTAAGCACTTCTTGTCAGTTTTGGAGCCTTTCACATCTGCAAAAGATAACTATGGACAACTGCAGTACAGTTACCTCCCAATCCACCTTTCTTCAATTTCAGAATTTCACTTGAGGACATCACTGCAGGTCTTGCACTTATTTTTCTGTCCCTGTGTTTCTTTGCTCCTGGGACTTTGATACCTGTGAGGTTGCTGTCCAAAGTTTCAGAGCCCCTTATTTTAATCTTAAAGCCCCATCCTAATTCTCACCTCTCTTCCCATTCAGCCAAGAAGCACAAGCCTCCAACCAATTACTGCTCTACTTGTGGGGTGCTTAGGAAATCACATTTCAAGAGGAGGTTCAGCCTTCTAAAGGCCATCATGATGCTTCAGATAATGTTTTCTTTTGATAATTAAAAAAGCTCCTGTTAATTTTGTGGCTTCATTATTTAATTACAAAATCACAGCTGTCCTTTGGTGTAGTAGAGTATACTGGAAATAAAGATACTAGCCTTAAGGGAGAAGAGGCAACTTGAAAGAAGAGACTTGCAAATGGTAGCACTTAATTGCTACAGTAACTTTTCATATATAATTCTCTGTTCTAAGCATGAAAGATGTTTTACTGCACAGCTGCTGTGGAGAACTTCACAGAATTGGTAATAAAGCACTTTTTAATTGATGCTGCCATGTACCACTACTCTAGACAAATGGCCTTCTGCACTCTGATATTGCATTTACTGCTCAAGAATGTAATTTGTGAAAAAGAAACTCTTTGTTCTTGATGACTGGCATTGTAGGCCTGTTCCTGTGTGGTACCTTAGCCATGTTATGTTTTGTTTGTTTGCAGGGTAGCCCTAGTTCCTCAAGAGTGCACCAGATATTGGATGTTTGTGGTAAACCATGGCAGCTGATGATAAGATTGCCATTTTAACTGATGATGAAGAAGAACAGAAGAGAAAGTATGTGCTTGCTGATCCTTTCAATGGCATTTCCAAGGATCAAGACTTGCCACCTCAGAATGAATCCCCTCTGACGGAGACAACCACTGTCCCAGATGAAGAGCTAGATTGGTTAGAAAAGCACTGCGTCAAAATAAATAATGATCTTCTGATCTCAAAGGTCTTCTACTTTTTCTTCTATTCTGCATATGGCTCACTCTACCCCTTGCTGCCTGTGTATTACAAGCAGCTGGGTATGTCACCCAGTCAGAGTGGACTTCTGGTGGGCATCAGGTACTTTATTGAGTTTTGCAGTGCTCCTTTCTGGGGAGTGGTGGCAGATCGCTTCAGGAAAGGGAAGACTGTCCTCCTCTTTTCGCTTTTATGCTGGGTTTTATTTAACCTGGGGATTGGATTTGTTAGACCAGCCACCCTAAGATGCATACCAAAGGGCCTTCCCCCAGCACATCCCACCAATGCAAGCAGCCTTTTAACAACAGCTTCGCCAAATGCCTCGATGTCTTCTCCACTAACTGCAGTGAGTACTGCATCCCCAAAAGTTCGTGGGAAAACAAACATATTCACTTCTAGTCCGATCACTTTGGAAGCAACAGAGACAGCTAATCCTGAAGTAACGTTCCTGTTACCTATGCAGAGCAATGATATGGAGTTTGTCTTGGAAAACAGTACCCATTTTATGTCGAAAAACACCACCACTAGCCCAGTGTCACCAGGGAATGTGACTCCAAATCCTACCCCAGCTGCCATCACTGAAAAGCCTATGCCTTCTGACCAGGCTGTGCTTGTTTATGATCAACAAGAAGTAGAAGCCATTTTTCTACTCATTCTGCTGGTTGTCATAATAGGAGAATTTTTCAGTGCTTCCTCTGTTACTATTGTGGACACAGTGACTCTGCAGTACCTTGGCAAACACAGGGACCGGTATGGTTTGCAGCGTATGTGGGGGTCTCTGGGCTGGGGGCTGGCTATGCTCTCTGTGGGAATTGGCATTGACTATACCCATACAGAAGCTGTCATTGAAGGTCAAGGATGTAAAGCTCCTGAATACAAGAACTACAGGATAGTTTTCGTTGTCTTTGGTGTTCTGATGACAATGGCATTAATTGTGGCCACTCAGTTTCGATTCCGTTATGCGCACTTCAAGCAAGACGAAAATAAGAGAAATGAGGCAGAAATCTCACAGGTGGATAGAAATGTCTCCAATGAATCTTTTGATAACACTTCCACCAGTTTGAGCCAGTCACAGTCTTTCCGTTTGTGGGACCTAATAAAACTGCTGTGCAGTATCCAGTACGGCTCAGTGCTTTTCGTGGCCTGGTTCATGGGATTTGGATATGGCTTTGTGTTCACCTTTCTTTACTGGCACTTGGAAGACCTGAATGGCACCACCACTCTCTTTGGAGTTTGTTCTGTGCTCAGTCATGTCTCTGAGCTGACTGCCTACTTCTTCAGCCACAAATTGATTGAATTGGTTGGCCATATCAGGTAAGCTGTTAGCAATCATTAGAGGGCTATACGAAAAATGTTGAATTTCAGGCCTCACCCTGAGTTACAAAGTTAAATGTAAGCTAATCCTTTTATTTTAGAAGTCTGAATCCTCAGTTATGTAACTTGCCGAATGGATTTTTAAATTAATATTTTAGGTATTGAAAATGCTTCTGTTTTATTTTAGTTGCATGCAAGTATGTGTTTTACGCCTGGCAACATAACCTTTTGCAGGTAGTTCCAGAGACATCCTAGTTCACTGATGCCAAGCTCTGTTGGAGTTCTTTACAACTCGCCACCCATACAAATACCATTAATTTTACAATTTTTACAATTCCCCCTTTTGTTTTTCAACTAAAGCACCTAATAATGTCCACAAGGTTGGCATCCACCCCATCTTTGTCAGTTGCTTTCACTCTTGTCTTGACGTATGGATGTACCCACTTAGCCAGTACCTATCGAGGTCCTTTATCTGTAATGACACAAGCATAACCTCTTCCCCACATTAATAACTTGAAAGAGCCTTCCGATTTTTGTGTATCTATAGATTTGACTAATACCTGAACATTGTTATGTTGGCTTAATCTGTCTGTCATTGCATGAAAGTGCTTAACAATTAGTGGTACTGTATTTGACCCACTTCACCATAAAAAATTCATAACATACAATGCTTTATGTAACCTATTTTGTGGAGATTCACCAACTTCTCCCCGTTTTTCTAAAATTTATTTCAATATCGAATGAGTGCATTCAATGATAGCCTGACCAGTGGGAGAGTGGGGGATTCCAGTAAGATGGGCAGTTATTGTTAAAAGAATCATTGTTTGCCATAAGCAACATAACCTGGACCGTTATCAGTTTTTAATTTGTGTGGAAGCAAAAGCTTGTTGAAAGGGAGTTTGAACATGCCACGTTATCTCTCCTGTGAGAGCTGTGGCCCATACGGCTTGTGAAAAAGCATCTATTGAAACATGAACATATTGTTGTTTTCCAAATACCTTAAAGTGAGTCACATTAGTTTGCCATATTTGCAAAGGACCTAGACCTCATGGATTTACAGCTGGTATGGGCCCTGTCGCTGAGTGCTGACAGTCAGAACAACATTAAATGATTGCCTTTGCATCTCCTCTGGAGATTCCACATGGTTTTGCTAATGCTTTAGCAGATTGATGAAAAAAATCGTGCAAGAGTCATGCCTGCTGCCAATGGTCTGGCAGTGATGCTGCCCACACAGGGTTGTTTAATTTGTTAGCGATAGTTAGCTCACCAGGCAAACTGGTATGACTGTGTATATGAACAACATAATAAACATATGATTTTGTTTATAAGAAACATATCAAACATTTAAACTGATTAAATAACATCTCATTCTCTATATGATGCAAGGCTGACCTTTCTATACATTGAATAACCCCTACAACATAATGTGAGTCCACTACAAGATTGACAGGTTCATTTTGGAACAATTTAAGGCTTCTATTACTGCTTGTAACTCAACAACTTGAGATGATCCTGAACAAATCACAATATGCTTTTTCCATTCCTGATTGTCTTTCCATACTACCACTGCTTTAACTGTTCTGCCACTTCCATCTGTAAATATAGTTTTTCCTTCAACTGGATGTTCACAATTTTTTGGCTTGTGTTCTGTTTTTATTTGTTTTAAAAAGGTGATCAACCTATGTGCTGGATGTTGTATCTGTACTCTCCCTTCATGTCCTTGTAAGGCAACTTGTATTGGTAGACTATTTTGGTAACCCCGTTGTAAATAATTGTCTGCCATAGGTGTAATTATAATTTCTCGCTTGACCATGAAGGTCTACAATTCATTGCCATCCCTTAATAACTAATTCTGCAAACATTTCAACTTGTGTCAAAATAGTTGAGTTGGTAGGCTAAAAATATCCATTCTAAAACATTAAAGGATATTTTGCTGACTTGTCCCATTGGGCGATTGTCCCTAAATGCTGTTCCTTCTGATTACAAATGATGAATTGGACAGCTAAGTCATAATTGACCTGATGATACTGTACTAAACTACCATGCTCACTAATTTCCCGAAATGCATGTTCGGCTTCTTTTGTCAGTGATCAAGGGGCACTTAAATCAACATGTCCTTTCAGTAATTCAAATAAGGGCATCAACAGCTGATTATCAATCCCCAACAAGTTTTGAATCCAATTAATGTTACCTAACAATATCTGCACAATATTTAATGTATTGATTTGTACTTTTAATTGAACTTTTGAGGTTCTATTGTGTGTTGTAGAATTTTCCATCCCAAATATTTCAGTGGAGCTTCTCTCTGGATTTTTTCAGGAGCAATTTGTAATCTGTATTGCTCCAAACAATTTTGCAACTCCTTCAGTTCCGTATTCAGATCTGCCTTTCCTCCTGCCAAAATGTCATCCATATAATGGTAGACAATCAGTTCTTTATGATGATCTCTAAAACTGCATAGGGCACATTCTACATATATTGGGCACATTGTTGGTGAGTTTTACACTACTTGTGGCAAAACAACCCAATGATATCTTTTCATGGGTTCCCTTTTATTAACACTTGGTACAGAAAAGGCAAATCTTTGTGCATCTTGATCATGTAGAGGTATTGGGAAAAAGCAGTCCTTCAAATCTATTATTAAAATATTCCAGGTTTTTTGTATCATTGCCCGTGTGGGGAGACCAGGTTGTAGTGCTCCCATATCCTCTATAACTTCATTAGTTTTTCTTAAATCATGCAAAAGCCTCCATTTTCCAGTCATCTTAGGCATGACAAAAACTGAAGTATTCCATGGACTAGTAGTTGGTACAATATGATTTTTTTCTAACTATTCTTGGACTATTTCTTGTAAAATGGCAACCTTCCCTTCTGCTAGCAGCCACGGATCTACCCAGACTGACTTTTTTTTTTCCACTTCAGTTTGAGTATTGGTCACCACTCAGTGGCTGCCACTACAAATTTTTCTGATTAGTAGCCAATGTATATCCTATTTCTCCTAAAACATCCCCTCCCATTAAATTCATAGGAAGGGAGGCGATGTATGACCTGATTTGTCAGATAAAGAGTCCTTTGTACTTATTTGAATTAGATATTCACCTTGCATAGTTTTTGATACACCCTAACTCCTATTAGGCCTCCATTGGGGTTAGTCAGTTCCCATGTTTTCGGCCAAAACATTGAAGAAATGACTTTAACATCGGCACCTGTATCCATTAACAATTGCTGCTGTTGTTGCACGTGTGTTACTGTTACTAACATTGTTGGGTTTTGAACAATTATTTGTGCCTCCCAAAAAAAAGTTTTTTCATTCTCTGTAGATCCAAACCTTCCCTCTCCCTGTGAACATTTTCTGCTTGATAAATTTGTGCCTTAAAAGGTATTAGTGGGGCAATTTGGCTCCTCTTTTCAATAGTTACTAGGGGGACGAGTGTCCACACCGTGGCTTCATAATCTGCGTCAATCACCTCCGGTAACACAAAAATTCCCAAAAATTGCCGCCCAATGCACTCAATCCAAATCCTAACAGCCCATGGGCGTCAACTGGAACACGCTGTCCACTGTTGTTCCACAAAGTCATTGTCTCTATTGTGGAGACATCCACTCTGGCACTTCCATTTGTCCTTGCTCGGAGGTGGCCAGGCACCTGCGGTCTAGGGCTTTGTTCTGGAGGAACACCGGGTGGAGTGCTCTCCACTCCCTTTCTTTCTCAGATAGGGGAGCAGATGGATGTACAATGATGTTTTCACAAGCAGATTTTGGAGGTTTAGGAGGGAGTCTCTTGGGTCTCACTACACTTTTCTCTTCTACCTCTGCTACCAATGTCTCCTCTTTGTCTTCCAACAAACTCAAGGAGCTTACTTCAGAAATCTCTTGACTTTCTTGTTCTTTCAGATCATTTTGCATTCCTTTGCTATCTAATGTTTGTTTTACTGCCCCAACTAAGGACTTCTCCGGTTTCAGTGCTTCTGAAGTTTCCAATACTAAGTGTGATGTGGTTGCTACACGCATGGCAATACCATCTCCATGGGAGACATGTTTCCAAATTAAGTCCCCTGCATGTTCCCAGCTTTTGAAATCAAATGCTTGAAAGACTTCTGTCAAAGCTCCATGATCTTTGAGCCATCTCAATAATAGGTACAGGGTATTCATAGGTAACTCCTCGTTTTGCTATAGTATGCATTATCATCTTTACAATAACTTTATTCTCTGCAGATGTCTGGGGCCCCATCTCTACTACTGTATCTTCAGCTGCTCATCTGAATTCACAATTCGGTGATTGCCCAGCTGTAGGGTTGTCCGTTCAGTCCAGTGGTCAGATGATCATTCAGCTGTAGTTCTCCCCCTCTCCGACCGCTGGTTCTGCAGATCCAGATGCCTNTGCTACCAATGTCTCCTCTTTGTCTTCCAACAAACTCAAGGAGCTTACTTCAGAAATCTCTTGACTTTCTTGTTCTTTCAGATCATTTTGCATTCCTTTGCTATCTAATGTTTGTTTTACTGCCCCAACTAAGGACTTCTCCGGTTTCAGTGCTTCTGAAGTTTCCAATACTAAGTGTGATGTGGTTGCTACACGCATGGCAATACCATCTCCATGGGAGACATGTTTCCAAATTAAGTCCCCTGCATGTTCCCAGCTTTTGAAATCAAATGCTTGAAAGACTTCTGTCAAAGCTCCATGATCTTTGAGCCATCTCAATAATAGGTACAGGGTATTCATAGGTAACTCCTCGTTTTGCTAAAGTATGCATTATCATCTTTACAATAACTTTATTCTCTGCAGATGTCTGGGGCCCCATCTCTACTACTGTATCTTCAGCTGCTCATCTGAATTCACAATTCGGTGATTGCCCAGCTGTAGGGTTGTCCGTTCAGTCCAGTGGTCAGATGATCATTCAGCTGTAGTTCTCCCCCTCTCCGACCGCTGGTTCTGCAGATCCAGATGCCTCATCTCATCACGCCGTGATCACCATTTGAGGGGATTGAGGCATGGACTACTGTTTATCTGGGCTTAATGGCTCCTTTATATACGTTAACTACACACGCTGCTTTCTTTACAGTGATTGGTTTTTGCTACTTGTTCGGGCGCCTAGACCAGGCATAGGATTGGTTAAGATTAACGGTTCATGCTAGGTCTTAGTGTTTCTTGTTACTTTGTTTCTCCTTCTCTCAGCCAAGGGCCTTCAAGTACAGCCTCTATGTGCCTGCGTCCTTTGGCCTGCAACAACCTCCATGCTCTTCCTTCAGTCACAGCTGGATGCACAGCTGCCGAAGTGAGATGGCTCTTGTCAGAACTCATCGTCAGTTCTTCTGTCAGACTGGTCCGTGCCTCGCTAGCTTGTGGCGGGGTCTGGCTGTATGTGCAGAAGCCCGTTCGGGAGGGGTGGCCAGGGCAGTCAGACTTGAGAGCAGCCATGAGCCCAGCCTGGTGAGGGGAGCGGTGCTTGCTCCTGCAGTTCCCATTGAACCTGAGGCCCTCAGGCAATACATGTTTAAGACAGACAAAACTGTAAAGTTGGTCTTTACTGCTGTGGAGGACTTCTCCCCTCATTTTTGCCTTATGTGAAAGTGACTGCTTCCAACCGGTTAGTGAACACTGCTTTCCACTAAACGCAAAATTGACTTAATTTTTGCATATTCTAAATCCCTTCACTACTTTTTATACAAAGCTCAGAGGAGAAAAGATAGGGGGGATTGTGAGTTGATGAAGTCATAAAGGGTTTTTTTTAATTTTTTCAGGTAATTTACTCTGAGCAGAGACCTCTCTGCTGTTGGCATTCTGTCTTTTCCAAATGCCCTGTTCATAATCATGCAGTCATTGAGATATAAGTATTTTTAGTGGTTTTTTAGGCTGTCTACACCATTCTTTTCATGTGTTTTGTGGTTTCACTCTTTTTTTGTTGTTTTGCTTTTATTGAAATGAAACTAAAGGTGTTTGAGATGCTTAGCAGGTCAATTTGAGAGATTATTTGAAAGTTCTTTTCTCTTCCTTTAAACTGAGGAGGATCTCTTTACTTTGAGTCAGTCTTTCAATCTCTGAATTTGGTACTAATTAGTATGAGAAAATAACACCTTAAATGCAAAGACTGGAGGAAGGATATGATGATGGATGTGAGAAACACTCAATCACTGGTAAAATATTTAAAAGAAAAAGGGCAAAGTCTTTGAAGCAAAGGCAGTATTATTTTTATGTTACAATTCAGCACTGAATTGGATGCCCTTCTAAAAAAGGCATACTGCAAAGGCTGCTTACAGGAGTTTTATACTGGTTAAACATGTATATTCATACAGATTTTGAGAAACACTGGTTACATATTCGAGGAATATTGGTTAACCATACACAGAACTCATATCACCCACTCTCAAATGTACATCACAATTCCTTTGTGTCTTCAGAATCCTCTGGTGCTCTTTATGTTATCTCCTTCCTCATTGCCTCCTCTTGGTGAGCTCAGGTCTGCTCTTTGTTCCTGCTGGGGAACTGTCCTTGTCTTGACCAGTAAACAAAGCTGAACTCCTGTTACAATCACATCCTTCGTTACTGCAAGCTGACCAGGATTTGCCTTCAGTTTACATACTAGTTGTAGACAAAGAGTGGTGTAAGTTCTCGAAGAATATTTGTTTAGGTTATCCGATTATGTCTGAAGATTGTCCGCACACCATCTCCTGACATGAGACAGATCCACATCACAAAAGCATACAAACCAGCTGCAGCAAAACCCATCAATCAGTTCTCACATGGAGGAGTGGTAAGAACAGCTAAAGATAGCTTGCGTATGCGCTTTCACTTTATACTGTTGTACAAAATTCAGGCTGAAGCCTCAACTACAGAATGAACACAAACCAAAAGAATGGTAGATATGTGACTAAGATGGACTAGAAAGGAATAGGAGCCTTGGCCAGAAAAAAAGAAGGCAAGTACAGGATCAACTCCTTTGTTTTTTCTTTTCTTCTTTGCACTGTTAAGCTTGTGAAACCAAGATTGGATCAAGATTAAGTGGTTAAAACACTAGCTCCTGTTTGCAAGGAAATAGCATTCTTTATACCTATGAAACAAAGAAACTTACGCTTAACAGTTTAACCATTAAGGCAGGTACACTTTATTCAGCACTGGAGAGGACTTGGGATTTGTCCTCAGAGTGCTTCTGCCAGGCAGTGATTTCACAGAAAATTTATACACAGAATTGTTTTCAAATTCATATTTTTCCCCAAAATGACAAGCATGCTTTATTCCTACAACCTATTGTGTATCCAGGGGGAATGAAATTAGAGCAGCTCAGAGTCGTTAATGTGTGGCCATATCTGAGTGGTCAATCTCAACGGCTCTGGGTGACAAGAAGATAAGGGTCGTTATAGTTACCTTAGTGGTTATCTCGTTTCTAACACATTATAGTTGATGTTCCATCCCACCATTTACAAATCACCATTTCACCTTTACCTGGGAAGTGCACATTAGTCATATTTGAATGTTATCTAACACTTGTATTTAGTTATCACAATGTATGAAATAGCTTTGTCTGGTTGTCTTCTTGTACTTTTTGAACTTTGTATAATACATGGTTTGTTCAAAAGGAGGTAAAGTTTTTTTTTTAAGAGGAATGTATAGGAGTTTGTAACTCATATATTTGATAGTTTTGTGTATGTCTGATGTCTTCTACTGCAGATACTCTTTTTCCAGTTAATAATTTCTCCAATTAATGTATCCCATTAATAGCAAGTAACCTCTAGCTATATATTCTTCTTGGAAATGTCTTAGCCAGAAGCATTTGGGATCAGTATTTTTCATATATATATATATGTATATGAAACAACAATATTACAACATTTTGAAGCCCATTCGGCACTCATAGATTTTTTTTCTGACTGATACTCAAATTTTCCAAGCATTTTAAACATGACTCCATTAAACATGTGTTGATTAAAATGCCTAATTTCCAACCTTATTATCTTTCCTGTTCATACTCATTTGCAAAGCATATGTGTATGTGTTACAGGTTCTGTTGGTGTTTTTAACGTTGTATGTTACCAGGTCACTCCACATGTGCAGTAATGGCAGTGATTGGTTCAGTTAGAAAGCTACAAGGGGAGGGAATATTGAAGCTGTTAGAAGGGTGTTTTGCCTTGCCTTTTCCAGCCACCTTCTGATAGATAACAGAGTAAACTGAAGCGTTAAAAAGCATTAAGTCATCAGAAAGTGTGGTGACAGCTATGAGTTCTTTGAAAGGTGACTGTGGTGGGAAATCATACAAAACTGGCTATCAAATGTTTAGATGCCACTGTTGAATGGTATCCTGTGTGGAAGCATTCATAACTGCCATTGAGTTTAGGAAGATGGTGCTAATCTCTGAAACTAACCTCCTACCTGAGGTTAAGCTTGAATGTGTTTGACCGTAATTCCACCATGTGCGTTTTTATAGGAAGCAGAGACTGGTAGTCATGGCTGTAAACAGCTTTGTCTCCTGAACTTAAATATGGATTCAGTGCTTTAAATGTTTAACCTCTAAACTGAGTATGGTGACTCTGTGGATGCTGCATTGGAGTTCATAAGGAACATCTGTTTACATTATCCACTTAGGTCTGATAAGTGTTTATTATAAATACATTTTTTAAAATATTGTAAATACACAAAAGTTCTTGTGTGACCATACCCCTCCAAAGCATAATTATAGAAATCTTCATAAACTGTAATTTACCTAAAACTGCGTGTATATTCTAACAAATTTAAAGGTAGAAACTGACTAACTTGCTGCTATGAAACTCTAGATCCAAGTCTTTCTGCAAGTGTAACATGATGGAAAAACACAGGTAACTGAGTGGAGGAGGAGGAGTGAGGAGGAGACCTCATCACCTCTCTGCCCTGGCTGTGATGGGGAATGGCTGAGGTGGGGGAAAGAGGTTCTTGGTGGAGGTTCTTTTTGCTAGACAAAAGTGAAATTCAGCTGTCAACAAATAGTCCTAAACAGTGAGCTGGGTAGATCTGTAGTGCTGATGAGGAAAAACAAGTATATATTGAGGTGATGCCTTTGTGTCCCAAAGAGTCTAATGGTCTTGGGCCTTACTAATAGAGGAATGAGGAAAGGACCTGCAAACCATGGATGTTTGCTTACCTTTTGTGGCACATGTATCCTAACTAAGAAATTTGATTGTACATAAGAATGACTTTTAAGTTGTGCCTATGAAAGGAACTTCTTTTTTTTTTGAACAGAAGGCATTAATTAAAGGGGGAGATGAAATTTATGATGCATGGCACAAAGAACAATTTTGTTCTCTTTATTGTATAATTTTTTTCATGGCTTCCCATGTTTTCTTAGAGTAATGTTGGCTTGCATTGCCTAAAGGCAGTTTCAGCCAGTTAGTCATGGATGTTGCATGTGTCTGGAAGCAACACAGGTTGGTCTGATTTGTGATTTGGGTGGGGGGAAAACTTCCTGCAAGCTTATTCAGCTTATTGAAAGTAACATGTATTGTCTTCCATAAATCCACGTTGTGAAACACACAGATGTGTCTTTAATTTTGAATACTTTTTGATATCACTGACATGATGAAAACAATATACTGGTATTTTAGCTGCCAGTGCGTATATTTGGAGACTTCAAATGTTAACATGATGCTGCATTTCACTCTAGATTTTTCAGTGTCTGTGTACCATTTAAGTAGATCTTGGTGTGGTTTTGTGGAATAACTAACTAAAAAAACAGCACAAAGAATAATGAGCCCTTTCACAATGCCTGTGTTAACACCTTAGTTATCAGTTGCATTTATTTCATTTGTGCCAAACACTAAGAAACTGTGTCTGGACAATAAGGAATCCTTGTCCATAAAAAAAAAAAATCTTTAAAGTTGTAGTAGGATCTTTATCAAGCTACAAACATGTTTTGAATTAAGTCTTTGTTTCCTATGTAACCTAAAAATAAGAGAAAGATAGCTGCATAAAAAGCACTCCAGAGGAAACCTAAGCTAAATTTGAGAACTGGAAGGAAAAAAATCAGGTTAAACACACAATGGGAAATGCACTGCACAAATATCTTTGTGCTTCACTGTTTAAAAGCTCTGATAAGAGCTTTTTTCTCTCATTTCTGAAAAGCAGCATCTGCTGCTTTTCAACAAGATGGTTAAGTTTTATCCTGAGGCATGTTGTTATAAACCATATTGCTTCTGTGGGATGTGTTTTTACAGTAGTTCTGAGCAGTTTTCAGATACCGGGACTATAAACTTATATTAATTGGGGTAAAATTTATTCATCTAATACAATCTCCACCAGGCTTATATTAAAATGGAAGAATGCATCTCTGAATGATTAGAACAGAAGGTTGTTTGGAAGGGATGTTGAATATGCTTAAAAATGGTCTCTCGGAAATGCAGTCCTGTGTAGAGTGTGGCGTGAAGTACTGAGCTTAATTAAAAGATCAGTAGATCTGCTGGGTTTTTTTTTCTTCCAGTAGAATTTTGATAAGTCTTAACTGTAGCCTCATTTTGAATATGTGTTTGGAGTGGGCAAGAAGAGAGTTTATGTTTGGATGCAGTACTTAATATATTTTGTGTCTAGCAAAATGCTTTAGACTGGCAACTGTTGATACACATGCAAATGATTTCTGAAGCAGTAAGCTATATTCTAACACATCAAACAAAGGAAGTGCAAACTATTCTGACTTCTCTTTTTCCTTACTTCCTCTAGAGTGCTTTATATTGGTCTTGCCTGTAATACAGCTCGATATATTTACATCTCGTATCTGGAAAATGCCTGGACTGTTCTTCCGATGGAAGTACTTCAAGGTAAGACACTGCAGTAATGCCCTTCCAGGATAAGGTCAAGTGCTTACATTAGTCTTGTTTTCAGGTTAAGTAAAAATCTGGTATTTCTCTGATTTTTTGACCACTTATATCCTAGAAGGCAAAGATGAATAAAACATTACTGTTTATCTTGGGAAATAGTTGATGTCAAAAGGGTGGCGTTGCATTTGATTGTGCACAGTTCCCTGTTTATACAAACAGAACTGTGCAAGACCAATACACCCTTTAAACAAACAAAGAGGAGTTGGGTACACATCTGCGACAAATCCTGTTTAGTGGTAAATGTGAACTTCTAAATGCAAAAGACTGTGGTTCTTGGATGGATGCCTGGAACATAGCCTGCTTCATTCTGTCTCTGCTGTTAAAATCATTTGTAGTTTTTCAGTGGTACTGTTGGATCAGTATCTTTAGACCTTAGATTTTTCTTTTTTAATACCTAGAGAGGAATTTCTTTAAGATACTTGCCTTTTAACTGATTTAGTTAGAAGGGGAGAGGTGTGGTCTATGAAAAGTAATTTGAGCCTATTTTTAAGTCAGGTTATCAAAGAAGTCTGCAAGACCTTGATTGCGATGTTAAAGTATATATTGTTCTAACTTATATTTTATGATTTTTTTGTGTCTTTGTAGTGAGTACTTCTCAAAACCAGGAAAAATCTAAACTATTTACTTTGTCTTATTGTAGTATTCTTAAAATCCTGAAGAATTAGGGTTGCAAGCTTGCAAGAGAAAAAAAGCTCCCTGCCTTTAAAAATAACTGTACCATCTTTGTCAAAGCCAGTATTTTGACATTATACAATAGTACTTAGAAATTTTTCCACAGATTATAATTAGAAGTTTCATTTTTCTATATCCAGCATATACTTTGAATTTACATTAGCTTTTTTTTACTGTATTTACAGAAATCTTTGTAAGGTACATTTTAATTTGACTTATAAAATGCCATTAGAGAGCACTGTGTAGATCTCTACATACATGTAAGAAAAAAACGTTTGTGTCCTGACTGCCTCCCTCATAGAATCACAGAATCACTAGGCTGGAAAAGACTTCCAGGATTATTGAGTCCAATGTCCCTGCTACCAAAAACATTTGATTGTATTAAAACTGCCACAACAGCAAGTTTTTCAATTTTGTTATTAAAACCCCCTAAATCACAGCTATTTAACTGATATTTCGTTATTCATACTAAGTGTTAAAATATGAACATGTTGCAAAGAACCTGAAGAATGCATATGTGTTTTACTCTTGTCACCTTAAAAATCTAGGGATGTGCAAATAAAGAATACAAAGGTTTGGATACTTCCTTCTAGGCAGTCCTGTTTAAAGACACCTCAACTCAAATTCTAGGAAAAAAGCCCTTGTCTCTCATCAGTATAGCCGTAAGTTTTTGCCCAGGAGCATCCTATAGTCATGGCTGAGAAAGAAGTTTATTTTACTCTGAATCATGTTTATGTCCTGCTGAAATGTTAATCTGAATTGCTTAATATGTAGGTTTGCTTTTACAGCAAAGCTATGAGGGAGCTCTTTTAGTGCTTTGGGGTTTTTTTTGTGTCAAGTAATCTTGAATAGTTGAGATTTAAAGAAAATACTAAGGATAGTCAAAATAATTCTTTCCTCGTGTGCCAGACTTCCTCTGTATATAGCCACCACTGAATCATGTACCCTTGGGTTAATCTTGCTGTTTGCATTTATTTATAGTCAGCAAATGAGAAAGTTAAAATCAAAACAAATGCACACAACCCACCTCTACCCCCACCCCCCCCTGCTTAAAAGTCTCTTCTTGTTCTACGTACACTTTTCAGCCTGTAGCATACGTGGTTTATTGGTGTCCCTGAAGTCCATAGGTACACTGAATGTGTCTAATTACTACATTTGTTATGTTTCAGGAATCTCATTCAGTGTTGCTGAATGGGAGATCACCTTTATCTTTTTAGAAGTACTGTTGAATTTTACTTTTCCCCCTTTATTCTTTTTCCCTCCACACTCTTATTGGTTTTGATCTCTTCTTGATTCATTATAACTTCTGCTGCAGATGCCAAATCCTGTTTCTTCAGGCTCTAATGAAATTTGGGGAGGGGGAAGCTCTTATTCTTGTTAAGTGAGTTTGTTGACAGAGGTAAGAGTTGTAGCTGCTTTGCATATATAAGGATTAGGGGTATTTTAAAAAATTTTTTAAAATATGCAGAACATGTGGCATCCACGTGGCCACGTGACTGCATCGAGTTGATAGGTCTTCTAAATCCCTTGCTGAAGTCCTTGTTATAATTGTACCTAACTTTTTCCAGGAAGCTGTCAGGTTCTATCAGTTCCATCAGCTGAAAGGGTTTTAAGGTCAACAACAGTTTCAGCTGACTTGCAAAAAATTTATTTTTCTTTTTAATATGTTTCTGCAATACAAGATGGATTATCTCCATGTGCTGTGCTGAAGGGCATGTTGAGATTTCTGGAAGATGACTCTGCAAACTGCATCTATTGGTTGGAAAGAGAACCATGCTGTGTTTCAGTTACTGTCGGTAACTGAGGTGGGGAGGACTCTGTACATTCTCAAAGGAGTAAATGAGGAGACTTAAACTCACTTCTTAATTTAAAGTTTTGAATCTGTATGTTACCCATGCAGTGTATGAAAATACGAGCTTAGACTGAACTTTAATAATGGAAAATTTCAAGATATCCTCATAGGCAAATGCCATAGTGTACATCTATGTCATCAGTCTGCGATTATGCAAGCAGTCTTGTTCATTTGCACCTAACTGATTAAGTTTAGATATGGTAGTTAGCTGCAAGTTATTGTTCTAAGCAATGGTCCAATTTTCTGATAACAGTTGTGCTAGCTTACCAATTTGCATAACAGGAATTCCCATCAAACTCCAAAACAAGTGCCATTCTAAGAAGGGACTCCTACTTGTGCTCCAGCAACACAGTTACACTTAGAGAGCAAAAAACCTGGGTCTTCAAGAGGCAGTAATTAAGATTTCTCTTGAAATAAATTTGGCTCCCTGAATCTTCAAATTTTGGTTTACATGTAAATTATCCTAAGTTTGCTAAACATTATTATTTTGAGTATATTTCACATACAGAATCACACAGAAT